>PVJH01030942.1:0-24284 GCA_004026705.1 Nesogale talazaci
GATTGGAGAACAATAATAGAAGTGGACATGTGAGGGTGCTTGACGAGTATGCTTATTTATATATTGTGAAAAACGATGTATGAGCCCCTAATAAAATGATTGGAAAAAAATATATAGCTTACCCAAAATAGTGTCTTTCCACAATGTCAGATTTATTTGTCCAATAGAACAACAAATCAATAAACTCATTCAGTTTGAGCAGTACAATTCTGTAAGTTAAAAGGAAGGAAGGAAAAAATAGGGCTTAATGAAATCAAAGCAAGATTCCTCTTCCTGCAATCTTGATTCCTGATGAGTTGATATAGATGCTTTTTGGCACAAAGGGAAACCAGGGTGGGTCCTTGACTTCATGCACAGCTAAGCAATATGGAAAATGCAGCCTTTTTCCCCAAGAGAGTTTGTGCTTTCTAGTGTTCGTATCACCTTGGCAACTAGAGGTGAGCCAGTACTGCTTCTCTTTGTGTCTTTTTATAAGCAAAAAAAGTGCTCTTTATGTGTTTAATTGCATTACATTTCTCCAACCAACACACCTGTTTTGTCTTAACTATGAATTCTACCTTAAAACCAGTTTCACTTTTAATAAAAAATGCTACTTTAAAACAAAAATAAGTTTCACTTATAAAAAGCTTTTTTCCTATCCAATGCATATGTTCATTCCTGTGCATTTTTTTAAATAATTTTGCTTGCATATTTTATGTAAGATATCCATTTAACTTTCTCAAAACAATATATAAAGAATGTATGAGATCTACATGTTCTGTCACTAGCATTGTTATCTTATATTACCTGGCTAGTAGAGTGTTTTACAGATTTCTCTACTGGAAAATTGCTTTTCCCCATTTTCTGTACTGTACATTCTGGAAGCTCTAAGTGCAGTCCATAATTAGAGTTGTAAGTTATGATTCATTTCATTTGGAGTTGGGAAGAAGCATATCTGCATTATTTATTCAGATTTATCATATAAAAATTGCTTGTGTCTTTTCTTCATTTACTTAGCGCCATCGTTTTTTCCAATATTGACGCATATATATATTAATATTTTGAATTATAAATCCATTACTATGTTATTTATTATATTGTTAAATTTCTTCCAACTTTGTTCATTGAAAGGTTTTTTAATTGTCTCTAGAATTAATTTATCACATCCTAATCATTTAGGACATTTTTTTAACACTTCCTTAATTTATATCTCTAGAATATACCCATTTCATATAATAAGTCATTTTCCTGAAGTTCTTTGGTTCACATTTTTTGAGAAAGGTAATTTATAACAGGATGTGGGGACTGGACATACATATTATTATTGGGATATCATTGTTTCTAAGCCCTCTCAGTGGAAACAGCTATAGAAAATGGTTGTGTGAAACACAAACACGTGTCTTTAATTACTTATATATTTATCCATTTGTGCAAATAATAAGTAAAATTTTATCCCTTTAATTAATGTCTTACTTTATTCCCATAACATATTATATCTTTCTCTCTGGCTTATCTGTAACCTTTTGATCCATCAGTGCAAAATCTAGTTTACAGAATCCTCCATCAATGTTCAGTATGCTTTTTATTTAAATGCACCAGAGCTGTTGTACTAATTCAGAGAGCTATTTGTTATCTGATTCTCAACAAAGCCTGCTGCTAAATTCAGGTATGCCTCCTTTAAGTCTATGTACTAGAGGTTGGCAGGCTAAATAATGCTACTGCTTTGTTGTTGTTTTCTTTGTCTTACTGTCATTGAGTCTATAGTGCTAAGAGGGTAGAACTACTACCCTGCTGGGTAGCACTGTCTCTGTGAGTTTCATAAGACTATGACTTTACCTGTAGACAGCCCTGCCTTTTCCCATGGGAGCCACCTGGTAGATTCTATTTGCTGACTTTGCTCTTAGCAGTCAATGCATCCTCATTTGGCCACAGGAAACCTTTTGATGTTAGATGCTGTCGAGTCGGTTCTGACTCATATTGATTCTAGACATAAAAGAACAAGACACTGCCCAGACCTGTGCCAACCTCCAGAGGATCTTATGTTTCAGCCCATTGTGCAGGTATTGTGTCCATATATCATGCTGAGAGTCTTCCTCTTTTTCCCTGATATGTTACCTCACCAAGCATGGTAGCCCTTTCAAGGCAAAAGTCCCTTCTGATAACATGGCCCGGATACGTGAGACAAAGTAAATTCTACCCAGTCAGGTGGGAATCCTCACATTGTTCTATGCTGTCGATTGTTGCAACCACAATGTCAGATAAGATCATGAATTTGGTTTAAGATCCAAATAAATTAAAATCATTGAGAATTTCAATAATGTATGTGTATATTCAAATGTCTGTTGGTCCAGTGGTGAGCATATTTGTATTCTTTATATTGAACTTCTGCCATTATAAAGGCTATGGACTATGATTTTCATCATAAGTACTCCAACTCCCTTTGATTTTCAGAAGGCAAGGTGGTGCCATCTGCTCATCACTGGCTCATAACGAGTCATTATCCACTGTCCTGATACCAAGCTCTTCTTCATAGAGTTCTACTTCTCAATTATTTGCTCAATGTCCTGCCTGAATAACTATGAAGAAAGGATACAACACTGACATACAGCTTTCTTGATAACAAATAGTAAAGTACCCCCTTGCCTTGTTTGTATGACTATCTCTTATTCAGTGTACACGACTATGCACTACTGACTAATTTATAATGAAGAGAATCATCAGGATTGTATCTTCTCATCACCATTATTCAATAAAGTTACTGAAAAATATACTGAAAAATAATTTGGAAACTAGACTATATGACATCTTCTGAAGTCCCCATTCTTCTCAGTGTTACCCATAGTTTGTTACACATTCAGGCAATCATGTAATGTTTGCATAGTCAATAAAATACAGGTTAACATCTTTCTGGGATGCTCTACTTTCAATCAGATTCCATCAGACATCAGCAACGATAGTCCTTGCTTCACACACTACTCTGAATCGAGTTTCAATCTCTGGAAGCATTCTATTCATTTACAACTGTAATCATTTTTAAATCACCTCTGGAAAAAAACTTTACTTAAATGTGATATGAATGATAAACCAAATCAAACTCACCTTAATCAAGTTTATTTCAACTCATAACAGCCCAATAGGGCTCCCTTGTGAGTTTCTAAACTCCCAATTTCTTCCCATGGAGCAGCTGGTGGTTTCAAACTGTTGACCTATGGTTAGCAGCACAACTTGTAAGCATTATACCACCAGGGCTCCTTGATATGAATGATATTTCTTTCTAAAATATTTCTTGCTATTCTGTTTGACTGTATCATTCCCAGAAGAGTAAACTCTGATTATCTGATTCAAATGATCAACATCATACCATTGCAGCTCACTGATACCTTGGGTATGCATTCCTATTTCATTTTGAAGTTTTCCCGTTTTCATACTTTGTAAAACCCAAGTTCTGATTATTAGTAGATTTTTGAGCTGTTTCTTTTCATTTTGAGTCAGGACCCATTAGCTAATGTTGCTTCTGAGATAGATGGCTGCTTGTTTAGTTTCAAGACACTATATCTTCGGATAGCTGGGCACCATCAGCTTTCTTGACCACATTTTCTTATGTACATGTTTCTCTTCAGCAATCATGTTGGGAAGGTGAGCATCATGGACTCTATTCACATCTTATAGGTGGACTTTACTTTGAGAAGGGAGCTCTTTCTTAGTGATAGTTTGTGTGCTTTCTGACTTCATCTTCTGACAATGTTGTGCTGCTGTGTATTAGGCCTTCATTATCTAGTAAAGTTTCAATGCTATAACTAAGGTTTTGACACCTAATTCATCCAAATTGAACAGCCAAATCTTCCTTCATTTTGTGTTCTTAGTCTGGAAGCTCCACTGAAACCTGTTCACTTTGGGTGACTCAGCTAATATTTGAAATACCTGTGACATAGCCTCTAATATCACACCAACACACAAGCCACCACAATATGAGAAACTCAGAGACAAGTGTTGTATAGAAGTTGTTCAGTGACATACTGGATGAGCACCAAAAAGGACCATTTGTCAGGATGTTGAAAGACCTGGCTGTGTTTCATTCTTTATTCCATAAGACACCTAACAAAAGGAAGACAGAAGGGCATTAGCAAAATTCCCACAAAAAGTTTATCCACTGTAGTGTTATTCTTATCATGCTCATTATCAACCTTCCTCACAGATGGAATTGTATGTGTTTATAAAAAGAAAACACACGATATCATCTGTCAAGTAAGTCGATAATGAACAAGAGAAGTAGACCTACATCACATATTGCGCTTTTTTTTTAATTTTATATGAAAAGTTTTGAATTACTTTGAAATGGGAAGATATTAAACATTAATAAGTAAACCTTTCTATTATGTTTTCACCATTTCCTGTCATAAGATAATTGTATATAAATGAATGCAAAAAAATGTTCTTCCCCAAAAATAAATCCAAAGAATAAAAGTAAAAATCTAGAAAATACCACTAAAATTGAGTTAATATTTCAAATATTAAGAATGTGATCTAATCTGGAGGAAAAGTGGACATGCACAGCCTAGTGCTGTGACAAAATAAAGACATTTATATGAAATTCTCCCTGTAATTTTCAAATATGTGAATGTTATCAGTGCTGAATCTTATAGATGGCCTTCTAATTATAAGAATAAATATTTTTCCTTAATATAGTTAAAGCCCAATATTTCAAATCATTTATGTAAGAGTTGAGAAACTAGTTGAAGTTAGATATAGAAGAATTTTCTAATAATCAAGTAACATGATCACTATGAGACCTGCTCAATTCCACTCCTATTACTCTTATCTATTTGTCTGGAATTAATTAAGTAAAATGAGAAAAAAGAAAATAAATATTTGACTAAAACTTTTTATTTGTTTATTCCTAGTCTGAAATAATGTGTTGAACAAATAAACAAGCAGAACTCATTTTTATTGTGCCACCTTTGCCTCATAGCAGCCCAGTGTGTACCACCACACAGCCAGAATGCACGTTATTGATCACAGAGCCTTAAAAATGAATACTAGTGTGTTACAGAAATACTTTTTGTGAAGAGTCCAGAAACCATGTAACAAATTTTCTTAAAAATATGAAAACTCAGACCCAAGAAGTTACATGATTTACTCCAAATTCTCTAACTAGCTATGAAATTTGATTAATTTCTGACTTGTGGCCCTCTGTTCCTCACCATATACTTCACTAATAATTTCATGTTGTCTATAATTTCACTTGCCTATAATTTCAGTCTGCCATAGCATTCCCCTACCCAGGCCCCATAATAACAAAAGTGCACACTGCTATTTGAACTGCAATGATATTGGAAATAAAATTCATCCAGGACCTTTGTTTATAAGGCATCAATTTCAAAAGAGTCAATTAATGAGTCAAATTAATGAGTCAAAGTAATGAGTCTGCCAGCAAAAGCCAACAGAGCAATAGGCCAAAAGAACCTGGCCCCTGCTGTCAGTTAATCTTTATGCATCCCTTCAAATAGGTAACCTTGGTGTTAAAAATAAAGGGATCAATTTTGCTACATTTTATGTCCAATGGGGACAGTAAATTTGTGAAACACTTACCAGAAACAGAAAGCATGTCTGGTAGTCTAACAACAAAATAAATAAACATATTGGGAAAACCCTCCATGTTTTTATAAAGAGGCACAGTTTTGTTATTCATTTACTAAATCTACCCATTGGATGAAAAAAATAATAATACAAAATATCGTGGAAAGTTTTTGTGTGTCTAATAATAAGAGAGGTAGGTTCCAAAAGACAAAAGTTACTGTACAGTAACTCGTGAGCATTGCTAATTTTTTTCCATAAGCCAAATGAACCTGTGGAGAGGTAGCTTAAATACTGATGAAGTGAAGGAAGAAGTGCTTTGATATCACTGATTCATAAAACTGCCTGCTTTTCCCATTAAGTACCTAAGGAAACTTATCTAGATATTGCTTCTTTTACTTCAGTTAAATGTTGATGAAAGTAAAAGGGACTGCTCTGAGTGGCTTGATAAAATTCATTAGTGTTAGCTGTCAATAAAGTTATTTCATAGAGGTCATTTTCAAAAGGAAAAGCTTGACTTGATTTAGTGTGCACAGAAGCTGAGAGGAAAAAAGAAAAGAAAAGTGAGCTCATTTGTGATTTTTCCTGTGAGTTATGCCTTCTGTGATTGCCAGGTACAAATTTTAACACTTGTATTTTATTTTTCTACCCTAAACCTAAGCACACCTAAACCTAAGCCTACTTCTTCTTTCTACTATAAAAAGTCATATATGTCTATCTCATTTTTTTGCCTATGCTCCTAAGATTTTTTGTGCTTCCAAAAGAGAAATAACACTGGCAGATGGCTTCGACAAACAAAAACTTGTTGTCTCACAATTTAGGATGCTAAAAGTACAAATTCAGGGGCTTGACTTAAGAATGCTTTCCTCCGGGCCAGCTGTTCAAGAAGGTCCATGATTCCTTTCAGCATCTCTGACTTCTGTGTTCTTTGGAAATCTTCAACATGTCTTGGTGGCAATCTTCCTCTGAGTCTACTGGGTCTAAGAGGTTCTCAGCTTAGTGACCTTAGGTACTCCTGGTGTTCCTTTATTTTATTATTTTGTCTTCATTTCAATTTATTTTATTCTTTTTAATAAGTTTCTTGAGCTATAATTAGCACATTATGCAGTCCAATAGCTAAATCATATTAAAATGAGTTGTGAAATCATCACCATAATCAACACTGGAATATTTTCTTCCTTCTTACTCTTGGCTTCTCATACCTACCCCCACCCCAAGCTTTCTGTCTTTGAACACTGGTGGCAATAGTGGTTATGTCTTTGGTTGCGAACCACAAGAATAGTAGTTTGAAATTCTCAGCACCTCTCAGGGAGGAAAATGGGGTTTTCTACTTTTATAGGGCCTTGGAAACACTTAGAGACAATACTACTTTGTCCAAAAGGATAACTATGGGTCAAATCGAGTTGATGACTGTGAGGAGTTTTTTCCCCCTTCTATGCCCCCAAGTAAATATCAATCTAGTTGTTTTATTCACGTATTGACTCATCCTGTTTCTCTGTGCAGAAAAGCATACAAAACAAAGGTAAAAACAACCCCCCAAAGGACCCAGCAATGATGTCCAAATGAAACAAGCAAAGAAGTTTCAATAAAAAAGAAAGTTGAAGATATTTGAACACTAAAGTAATTTCAAAATGTCAAAAGGGAGATCGACAAAGTGTTATATTTGAAGCCCAACTACAGCTGATGAAATCCACTTTACAATGATTTTTGCTTGATATTAGGACTGTTCATATTCCTCTATTGTAGTCATCAGGCATTCACTGGAGACTCAATTCGCATAGACTCTTTTGATCCTTGTTAGTCAGGGACCTTCTTTTCTGCTTTCTCCATCCTCCTTTCATCTCTAGTTAGAGAAAAGTTGACGCAGATCACAACCCAGGGAAATTCCGCTTCCAATAGCCCTCCTCCCACTTATGAGCAATCTGCTGAAGAGAGCATATCACATGGCCTGAGACGATTACAGCTTTACATCACTACCAGACTGAGATTCATGGTCCTGCCAATTTGACAAAAAGTCCTATAGGATACAATTTAAACTATCATTGTTAATTCAGGTATGACTTTTAAGTTAATGACATACTTCTGACTTCTTTATTCATAAAATCTGATCCCCAACCACTGCCCTGATTTATTTTGTGATCTCTAACATTGAGGTCCCTGAAATTTCATGAGTTTCCTTTACTGGCTCTTATCCCCTATCATTTTGATTCAGTTGGTCTGGTTATGTATTCTAGTTTTGCTCTGTGATCTGCTTCCATGTGTACAAAAACTCTATTTTTACTTGTTATTACAGAATAGACCATAGCAAGCTAACTATAAACATTTGATAATTTTTAGATGAAATACTCAATGTGTAAAACTATCCAAACAGAATTTCAAAATTTTATGGATTGCTGTTACATGTGTAATAAAGAAATAAGTCAATAGGCACCCAAACTAAGTACCATTTCTGTGCTCAAGAGAACAGCTTGAATAATTTAAAGAAAACCACAATTCATTTGAAATTTAGTTTTAGAATTACATTGTACCTGAACATTTCACTTATAGAATTATAAGTATAGTAAAAGGAAGTTTTCTCATGATTGTAACATAAATAATTATATATGATTTACACAATTATCATATATAAAAACAAACCACTTACCATGGACACATGACAGTCTGTACTGTATCAAAGCAGAAATATACTCCTCTTGCTCAATTTCAATTGCAAACAGTCCTATTAGCAGCCAATGTGCAAACTCTTTGCAGCACTCAGAGATTATCTATATTTAGTATTTTATTATTACCTATATAAACATTTTTATATACAACCAAATTTACATATGTGGGTAAATAAAAAAGTGTTGCTACAAAATAATTTTAAAAACCCTTTATTAAAAATAACAAAAAATATGAAGCTTTTGCATGGTAGTCACCTAATCTGCTATCAGTTTGAAGATTAAGAGTGTAGGAGTGGAGTCTAGCCTGTTAATCAGGAGATAGTCAATGAGACCTCTGTGTGGGCAATGTCATCTCCTGAAAATTCTAGAAAATGTGAAAATTTCTTCTTGGAGGTGGAGACATTATCTCTCTCAGTTCACTCACTTGGAGACTTTCAACTGACAGCACTTACTCCCTGGGCAACATTGCAGCTGACAAGACACATGGCAGCATGCTGATTGACCCTGAGCCCTGGAGACTGGAGGAACTATGGGGAGACTCCGGCTAGTGCTGAGATGCTTCTAATGCCTCTGGATACACAAGACTCTGCACCCGCTGGCCTGTGATTGCCCAGGTGTCAGTGCATGTGCTCCATGAATCTGAAGAGGACTTAGCAATTGGTATTGGACATATGGGCTATTATTGTACTTAATATCTTGAACTGGACTGGGCTGGGATGTTTTCTCAATGTTCAATTGCTCTTGTATATAAACCTTTCCCTTATATACATATGTGTGTCTGTGGGACCAGATCCAGCATGCAGTGGGGTGAGGGTGATGAAGTCACCGATGACGCATACTAAGAAACTCCAGAGACCAGGTTCTAATGATGCAGATTTATTTTATTATTGACATCATATTGTTTTTAAAGGGAGCATAAGCCAATCAAGTATTTCTATGCCTACTTACTTGTTCTTAAAATTTATCCTTATAAGATTACTTTAATCACCCTGTGAGGAAATGGCGGGCTTGCTTTGCCATAGGCTAAGGCCAGCAGAGAAATGTGGATGCTTACAGAGCTAGCCTGTCTCTGGGTCATCTTTGTGTCTCACCAGTGTGCTGGGAGTCACCTTAAAAGAAAGATGGTATGCCACTTTTCAGACCCACTGAGAAAGCTAAGTAGCATTCTATGCTTTCTACACTGTTCCTCCTTTATGCATTCTAACTCCACAGCCATCACTCCCACATGTGTCTATGGATTTGTTTCTCTAGTCTACCTGGACAAAGACATATTGTGTCTTGGCATACCCTCCATTGGATCTGTACATTTCTAACAATTTTTTTGCATATATCTAATATTTCATCAAATATTTCTGAACTCTTATTTTTTTATTATATTGAATAGCAGTTTCAGAAGTCAAGGAGTACAAATCATGCTTCTTTTCTATTAATGTTTGTGGCAAGTACATAATGTCTTGTCAACTTGAGCAACAGGGTGGAATTCAGCCTATCTAGCAGATCCATAGCCAATGATGACTCTGTGTGGGTGTGGCCTTCTCCTGAGAATTCTGAGAACTCCTTCTTCCTCCCTGGAGGCAGGCTGTACTTTTTTTCTGCTAGATATTCATGGTGACAAGATACCTAGAGCTATGCTGATGGAGCTAGAGCCCTAGAGCTGGAGACACCATGTGGAGGCCCACACCAGTCCTAAGGTACTTCCAGCTTCACTGAATCCACAAGACTTTGTACTCACTGGACTGTGATAATCCTGCATTCACCATCATTGCATGTGTTGCATAAGTCTGAAGAGGAATTTATAGATTGGTATTGGGAATATGGACCTAATATTGGACTTATGGCTTTGTTCTGTGTGGGAGCAGGTCCAGCATGCAGGGAAGTGAGGGAAACTGAGTCATCAATGCATGCACACAGACTCCAGAGACCATGCTCTGGTGGCATAGATCTATTTTATTATAACTTTTGCAAGGCTTATATAGGTTTTATTAATCGATCAAATAACTTTCTACAATCATTTGCAAATTAGTTGTTGCCAATTGAGTTATAAAAATGAGGTGTTGGACTGAGCCCCGGTGGTGTAAGTGGTTGAGTGTGGGACTGCAGCCCGCTGGCTTGGCGGTTCAAATTCAGCAGTGGCTCTCAGGAGCGGCACTGGGTAATGCCCACGACCACCAGAGGCAGTGATGCCCACCCCCCAACCCCCCAAAATGAGGTATCATTGGCTGAGTCTACCAGTCCAATTGCATTAGAGGATTATACCATCCAATTACATTACAGATCCTTACCATACAATTGCATTCAGGACATGTTTACACACTAAGGGGAAGCTAGAAGCTTTCTGATAGCCTGCATTTCAGCGATCAAGGTGGAAACTTGTCAGGTGAGCTGACCTTGCATCTTAACTGTCTTAAGACTGGAATTATCCAGAAGCCATGGCACTATGGGTTCTGGCTGCCTAAGAGTGCAGATACCCAGTGGCTTCAAGTCTACTCCAGAAGATGAAGCATCATCCTGTGCTTTCTATGCCTTTTCCTGCTAGGTCCTGCTAGGAAAGCCCCCACGGGTCTGGACTGGGCTAGGATTAATTACAGATACACTTTATATCAAGCTCTTTGTTTCTCTAGTCTACCTGTATGAACACAACGTTCTATGAGTTTGGGGAGCAAACAAAAGTGTAGAGGGGCCATACCGGTGTTGCAGAGTGGGTGGAGTAAGATTCGGCAGTTCAATTCTCATAGAACTGCTCTTGCTACACTCAATTAAGAGATGGGGTGGCAAAAACTGGGAGACTGGGTACTATAATAGATGCAGTGTATGAGGGTTTAGCTCAGACTTCCTCTGTAATTTTCACCTATGAAGCAATTAAAGTACTTGATGAAACACTCTAAGTCCACTGTGTCTGTCTTTGGGCTCCACTATCCCCTTGTCAGATCCAAAAGAACAGCCTCTGCCACCCCTCTCTTCACTCAAGATATGAGACCCACTGTGAGCAATAATTTCCACGAGCTGCTGCCAAAATATGCTCATAATGCCAGCCTCACAGAGAACCTCTAAGAACTAGCCAAAAGACCTTACCCCCAAGTTCCTCTCTATGCTATGTGCCCTGTGACTGCAGTTTAGGGCTTTGTAACTTCCTTCCCCAGATAGGAACAGAGTGACTACATAAACCATACCTTTTTTGCCACTACCCAGCTCCACACAGGTCAGCAAGAGTAACAATAGACATTAATTTGCAGCAATTAAAGAGCTACTGGGCTATTTACATGTGACAGGACTCAGTTTCCTAAAGCACAACCAACAGTGCTGACAGGACAAAGCCAGGCATGACACAGGACTGTAGCTGGTGGTGAATTCAGATTCAGTTAGTCCAAGCCCCACTCGACGTATCTGGCCAGCCTTCCCTGGGGGACAGTGTGGCACAGCCCTGATACCAGGGCACCCCACTAGCCCATAATTAAAAGGAAAACTATATCCACATCTTTGATTCCCGTTTGTGGTCCTTTCTGTAACTTCAGGCCATTAGCTTAAAATTAACATAACTAGCTAGCCGGAATGCTAATCTCGAAAGCACAGCTGAGCACAACTGGAAAAGCTAATAGATTCTCATAGACACAACCCAAGCCCAAACAATCTCTCCCAGTTTGGCACTCCAGAAAGTCTTTAAAATACTGAGAATCATGGCCAGAAAGAATAGACCAGGCCCATACCTGCATTGCAGCCCACCCCAACTGGCCAGTGGCATACCTACAGTCACCTGCCCTTGCTCAGACTCTTGAGTCACCACAGCAACTGTGTATATAGTATTCTGACCCACCACTATAGCAAGCAGCAGGTAATCCTCAAAAACACTCTTACCAGTGACACAAAGAAAGAGCTCAGGGTCCATTGGTCTCCCAGAAATACACTCTCAATAAGAAAACAAGAAAAACAAAATTCAGCAACTTAAGGACACTCATAGAAGAATTAGACATAGATCTACAAAAAGAAATCCACAACAAGAAATCTTCAGAATGCTGCTTGGAGAAATAAGGGATATGAGGGAAGCAACAGTTTAAAAAGAAATGAAGTTCACAATAGAGTGGATGAAATCCACACACCAAGTAGAAATACAAAAATTAATGGATGAGGTAACCGATGCAAAACAAAAGACCACCACAAACATCACCAATAAACTGGAAGAGGTGGAGAATCATACCAGTTACTCTGAGGACAATCAGGCACATTTCAACAAATGGGAAAGACAGCCGAACAAGATCATCAAAGAGGCAGAAGACAATGACAGAACTCAATGACAGATGCTATGAAAACTTGGTCTACAAATATTCAAATACTTGGTGTACAAGAACAAAATACACCAAAGATATCAACAGCTAAATTAGTGAGGAAATCTCTGAAAGAAAACATCCCCACTGTAATGTAAGAGAACGAGAAACTAACAGGAATCAGAGAGTCCGCCAATTAGACTAAACTCAGAAAGAACTCACCAAGGCACTTAATAGTAAAATTATCCAACTTTGTGAAATAAAAGAAAATGTTAAGAGCAGCAAGGTGGGGTGGGGTGGGGATGGCCATATTCAATGGTGCTCATGTAAGCATATGCTCAGACCAATAAGTAGGTACTGTGATGGTGAGGAGTGAATAGAGTAACATTTGCTGAAACCGGAAAGAAAAAAAACACCAATTAAGAATCCTGTAACCAACCAAGTTATCTATTAAGATAGATGGCAAGGTAAATGTCTTGCAGGACAAGAAACAATTCAAATAATATGCTAGAAGAAATCCATCCTTGCAAAAAAGTCCTTGTTGACTCAGTGTCGTCAAAGAATAATACTCACCAAGCTTAAACAGGAGACTGCCATGTAGTGTAACTCCACCCAGAACTCAACTCATTGAAAACCATTACCAAGATAATGTTTCAACAGAGGGAAAAGAAGGCAAGAATGAAGCTTCCCACACAAACACAGCACACTTGCATTAATGGAGATAATAAAACACCCCATACAAAAAGCATGAAATGACAACAGTGAATTCACAAATGTTGATAACTGAATGCCAGCTACCTCAAATAGTGCATTAAAAAACAAAGGTTAGCAGACTGTGGCCGTCATGTGCTTATGTTAACTTTATAATTGAAATGTAGGGTAGAGTCTGGCCTGTTAATCAGGAGAAAGCCATTGAGTAGCTGATGAGGCCTCTGTGTGGGCATGGCTTTCACCTGAGACTTCAGGGAAATCTCATGATATTTCCATCGTGAAGATGAGAAGCTATCTTCCCCAGGTGTTGGAAGTTAGTTTGAGAGATGATTAACCACAGACAATACAGAATGGTGGCGGCTGGGAGGCTGGCGTAGCCGGTGGAGAGATCACACGGCTTTGCCCTGATGAAGACAGACCTCTGAAGCTGGAGTGGCATGCTGTTGATGGACCTGAGCCCTGGAAGCGAGGAGCCATGGGGAGATCCCTGCCAGCGCCAGAATTCTGCACCCACTGAACTGTGACGTCCTGAGTCAGAAGCAGACTTTATAGACTGATTTCAGGCATATGGGTTATTATTGGACTTATGGCTTTGCACTGGACTGGATTGGGATGCCTTCTTAGGGTCACATTTCTTTTGTATATAAACCCTTTTCTTATACCTATATGCATGTCCTTGCATTTGTTCCTCTAGTCTATCCGGACTAACACATAGACTAACACAGAAAACATAGCCCATTAATCTGTTGCCTGAGAGAAACATATCCTAAGCTCACAGAAAAAAAAATGATGGAATAAAAAGCTGGTGGGAAATACTAGGAAAATGGCAACTTAAAAAGGAGGGGTTTCAATTCTAATCTCTGAAAAAATTCTAATCTCTGACCCCAAAGTGGAAACCAAAGCAAGGGACAAGATGTGTGTCACCATTTTATCCTTTCACCATATAGATTAAATCTGTATGCTAAGCAAATAATCCAAGAACCTAGACTACATGAAGAAAAATTGGCGTTAGAATCAACAACGTGTAATATGTAGATGATACAATCTGGCTTGCAGAAATCAAGATGAGCTTGAAGTACTGGTGATGAAAATCAAAAGACTAAAGCCCTCAGTATATACTGCAATTCAATAATTATAAATTTTGAGACTTCATAATTTGAACAATGGACAACATTACAATAAATGGAGAAAAAATTGAAGTTGCCCAGAACTTAAGTTTGCTGGGACCCACAATCAATGTTTCTGGAAGCAACAGTCAAGAAAGCAAATGAAGTATTGCATTAGGCACAAGACCTCTTTAAAATGGTAAAGAGCAAAGATGTCACTTTTGAAGACAAAGATGTCACTTTGGATTACCAAAACAATGGGCAAATTGTACTTTGAAAAGTACAGCCAGAATTCTCCTTAGAAGTAAGGATTAAAGGGTATACTGTAAGACAGAGCTATTGCTGATTTTGCAGTTCCCCTTGATATAATTGAATGAGTGAGATATTTAGTTACATGGGGTGCAAATTGTGTGCCAGAAAAAAATGTTGGGGGGAAAAAACCCCACACTGCCACTATTATATTGTATAAATCAAAGAGCATAGAATTGTTGGAAGGTGAAGAGTTGGAAAGATAGAAACAATGCCTTCAGAAGTTCATAGCATCAGGGTCCTCAAACTACAGTCCATGCGCCACATGTGGCATGCCAAGGACATTTATCTGGACATGTTTATCTGAGTGTTTTTGCTGCTCCTGCTGTCCTGCTGAGCAGCCGATTCATCCAGGGCTCACAGTAAATTTCTTCATAGTTTTGTATTAGGTTTTTTTTGAACTATAGTTCAGCCCTCCAATTTGAGGACCCCTGATTCTAGATGTAGGAGATGTCAAAAAACAATAGCTTCACATTTTGCAAATGTTGTTTAATGCAGGCTTCTATTATTTGGGGGGTCCTCAAAAAACAACAACTAAGGATTAGAAGACATCATCTTATATTTTTGGGGCATGTTATCAGCAGGGACAAGACCCCAGAGCAGTCAGCAAAAAAAGAAAGATCTTTACGGATATGTAATAGTTGATCAAAATGTTAGTGTCGCCTGGGGTCTAAGCAAATGCTGACAGAAATCTCTGGACCTGATAGAGGTGAAGGCACTGCAATCATTCCAAGGTCTGTGGTCGGGACCGTGGTGGAAGTAGAGATGGTGGTGGCAGCAGTGGCTTGTCAGGTCACAGGCAGTGACATCACTAGGTTGTTGTCACCTTTAATTTAGTGAGGCAACCCATCACTGAGTGGTCACCTCACCTAGTGAAGCAATGGAGTAGCATTTTCGATCAGTCAGGATGACATTACACCATTAGGGAGAGTGGAGAATCTTTGTGCAGGCTGATGGGAGAGGGCTGCAGGGAGTTGTCAGGCACATGTGGAAAAGGGCCAGGACTACAAGTTTCAGCTGTCGGCCCTGTGTGTTGTGAGTCATTCAATGAATGGGAGAGGAGATTGGAAGCCCATTCACCCAATTGGCGTGATATTGTGACTGACACAACGCACTAGACATTCCTGGGCTCAAACAGAGCAATGATTGCCTGCAGAGCAATGTTTAATTCTGTTAATGATATGGTCCCTGTGAGTAGGAACCTAACCTAAAAGGGTACCTAACAGGAATGTCATATGATGGATGCTTGAGCCACTGTTTCTAGAATTTATCTTAATTATTTCCCAAGTATTTTGGGAAAATGCACCGCATGCATTCATATTTTAAGAAATATGAAAGATTCAGTTTAATCTGTTCCCTTTTTCTTTCTTCCAATAAAATTAGCCTCACACCTACCCAAACTTCATAAAGCAGTAGGTTTTAGATTGATATTCCAGAGCATACATATGCTTTCTTTCCTGAAAACTACCCAACATAGAGATGAAAATAGCTAAATGAATATTGGCATGTCCTACATTGTAGATATCTAAATTGACAGAAGTGTTTAGAAAGATTCAACTGGAGAACAAATTGATTCTAGCAGTGGATGAAAATGCACTTGAGAAATTGAGTAGGCTCGACAGAGAATCTTATTGAAAACTATTACAAAGTGCTTTATTTTTATTGAAAAAGCAAATGGATTGTGTAAATTGATCTTACTATAGTTCCCACAAAATTGAAAAAAAGTATTTCCCTGAAATAAAGATGAATCTTAATTCATATGCATAAGTTGTTGTGAGGTGCTGTCCAGGTAGTTTTGAATCTGTCTCTTTGATCCAACTAGATATTAAGGTTCTTATTCTTTTTCTGTGCCTCTCTAATTTATCAAGCATGATCTCTTTTCCAGGAACTGGTCTCTCCTGATAAAATATATAAAGTATGTGAAGCACAATTTGTCCATTGGTATAGTCTGGGTTGATTAGAGAAATAAATCCCGAGATCCATATATATATATATATATATATATATATATATATATATATATATATATTTAAGGAAGCTTTATATCAAAGATTAATTGTATATTAAACAATGTCCCAGCACAGTTCAGATCAAATCCATAAGTCTGGTATTACCCCATATGTGCAGTACTAGTCAAAAAATTCGCCTTCAGACTTAGTCACTTGCAATGATGCAAAATGCAGAAAGATCACAGGCCAGTGAGAGCAAAATCTGTGGGTCTAATGGTGGAAGCATCTTGGCGCTGGTGCAGGTCTCTCTATGGCTACTCCAGCTCTTCTAGTGTGGCCCTGTAAGAGGAAGGTGGAGCAGAGACGGCTCTTGCAGGTCTTAGCAGAACTCTGTGTGGCTTGTCAAAAGGGAGACCAAGGCAGAGAGAGAAAGGAAGTTCCAGGAATCTTCATGAGAAGGCCAGACCCACAAAGAGACATCGTCAGCCTATGACCTGATTGACAGGCTAGACTCCACCCCTATACTTATTTTTCAAGTGGACATGAGATTATGTAACTACCACAGCCATCCTTCACTTCTCAACAGCACTTTGGCGGAACTACTTCTAAGAAAAAGTTGCTTTTTCTTTTGGCAATTCATGTTACTTTCAATATTTTCACTAACATTATAATTTAAAGGTATAGTTTCACCTTCAGTCTTCCTCATTCGATATCTAACTTGTACATGCAAATGAGGATATCAAAAAAGGCATAGCTTGGGTCAGGCAGACCGCATTCCTCAAAGAAACACTCTTGCTCTTCGACATTCTAAAGAAGCTATGAGCAGTAGATTTATGCAATGCAATGCATCATTTTCTCTCTTTATTTCTTCCTCCTTAAGTATTGATTGTGGATAAAAACACATTTTCATTCAAATCCTGCAGCAGCTTTCCAGGACTTCCTAATACCATCAGGGCAGTGATGCCAAAAAAAATGAATATTTTCAATATTTGAATTTGTGTTATCAGGTAAGTAATTTATAAAACAATAACAACAAAATAATGTAATTATATAATTAAATACAAGATATTAGGTATTTACATTTTGCTAAATAACTCCAATAAAATGGGTACAGTTGAATAGAAAGTTAGAGATATGGAAATTAAGTAAGCCAAAACACACAGTCTTCAACAAAGGAAAACATATTCATCTATTTTTTTTCACTTAGTGCTTTAAGTATCTGTAAATATAATCCATAATTACTATGCTATGAATCAGCTAAATGCAGAGACATCTAGCTGCTATCCACATTGATGAGCCTGATTTATTTTTGAGTTTTATGTTTTTACATTCTTATATGCATTATTCTTTAGGCAATGCCAATCGTGTCAATGACTGAACCACTATCTATATGATTATCATTTTCAGACTTACTTTTTCTGTCCTGATATCTCTCTTGATTTCACATTAAATATTTTTACTGCACATCCCCAGAATGTCTCAAGAGTTTTTTGATTGTTCATTTGTTTTTAATCAATCCATTATCTCCTTGCGCTTCTTCAGTGACCTTCCTGTGATCTCTATTGCAGCTATGGTAAAGCCAGACACATGGCATATTTTCTCTGTGCCTGTTTCCTCTCCTTCCTCATCTCTAATCAGACTGTCTTAGAGATTCTACCTCTTTAATATCTCAGAATCCACCTCATCAAACTTATTGTCCTTGCCTATATAATTTTGTTACCCTCTTGATTTCATTCCCTAATCTTGGTCTTATCCTTTGCAGATAATTCTTTACTAAGTACCTAGAAAACAGAATCACAAATGAGATGTAATATATTGCCAGAAGTCCTTCTCTGTCCATTTGTCCACTAGAAATGATGCCTGGTCCTTTGGAGAAGAACCTTTACTTACTCCCCAGCTTAATTTCTTGCTATTCCCATACCAACCCTATGCTTTAGCTATACTATCCACTGGTTCGCAAATGCATTATGTTCAGTGGCATTTTGCCTTTGCTATTCGTTGTGTAATGCCTTTTTGTACTTTCAAATGAACTAATTCTTCTGTCCTTCTTCAGGAATCAAGTTAAGCATATCATCATTTGGGATTTCTTCTCGTGATAACTCCAGACTCAGCTAGGTGTTACTTTAGTTCTCGGTGTACTCATTACTAACTTGTCTCATGGTAAAGTACGGCTTGCCTGGTTTTCTCTTTCAGTCCTTTCTGAAACAGGGACTGCTGTATCATTGTCACCACAACTCCTAGTAGAGGCCAAGCATATATAGATGGGATTTGTTGATCAAATGGGTGACTAGTAGTTTTGATAAATAATTCCCTATTTACCTTTCTGTTTGGTCTACTTGATGCCAAAGAGAAGAGATGCTCTGAGTGTCAAAGTACCGAAAGATCAAAACACTGACTGGGAGACAACGTTTATTATGTTCAAGGTCTCCTAAACAAGACAAATAGCACTGCAGTTTCAAATTAGCAGCCAGATTGGACAAGGAAGTTCATACTGAGGAAGCACTTTCTGGAGTGTTTTATAAAAATGTCCCAAAATATACAGAGACAATGAATTGTCTTTGTAATGCCTATGTTTCATTCAACCATGAAAGCCAAAGAAGTATTAACAAATTGACGATTCAAACGTAAACCCTCTGTTCCCTCTCTTCACAGACTATTAGTGGCAATACTTCACCCAGGAGAGGTTGCACTATGTTCCCAAAGGAAAGACTCAACATTTTCAAATCTAAGAAGCAAACATCAAGCAAAAGAGTCTATGTTACCATTCTCAGAAAATTATTTGTAAACATCTTGCAAGGAAGATAAACAACTTGTGAGGTTGATCACTGGCTTTGGGGGCTGTGTCAGCCTCTTGCAAGGAGGACAAGTTCATTTTCAAGAAGGTCATTGGATTGTAGGCTGTGGTGAGTGGCACTTTCTCCAGTTAGGGAACACTGATAGTATGACTCTGGGCCGGGGACACTCATGGTCTTTAAATACAAGGAGTAGCTAGCATATTTATCTTTAGCTGAAAACCTTCAGCAACCGAATGCAGATAATATGCCTTTGGTCACAGATGCTCAATAGCCACAAAGTGTAAGGAATGTTTAGTATTGACCGCTTCAAGGAAAAAGTAACTGTCAGTGGTTTAATTCTGCAGTCTATAAGTGTGTTTTATCAGTAAGTCCCCTCTAACACATATTTCTGAATTTCCATTTTAGGAGTTTTCCCCTTAGCTATTGGGTAAGTCTTATTCCCTTGGGTTGTGACATAACTTTAAGATCACATTTCAGGGCTGAGCCCCGGTGGCATAGTGGTTGGGTGCAGGACTGCGGCCCAGTGGTTTGGCAATTCAAATCTAGCAGCAGCAAGGTTGGGTACCTCCCAAAACCACCAGAGCTTAGTGATAACAACAAAAAATAAAAGATCACTTTTCAGATTCACAGTTCAGTAATTATTAATTCATGCTTACAGCAAGGGGTTGCCATTAGAGAGACAGTGAGGTGGCCTTCTAAATTATACTGAAACCATTATTGCCATAATATCAGCACACTCAAAACTCAGATAAGGAAGAGAAGCTAGGAAGAATTCATGCTGCTCCTTGATATGCTGTGGCATCTTGACTAACTATGGGGGAAAGGTATAATTCAGGTGAGTCCAAGGATTCACAAAAAATATTTGCTTAGCTCCAGCAGTCATTTGGGAGCAATGATTCATGCACCACCTCCCAACACACACACCTTTAGTGAATGACCACTCTTTTCTGATGTCCAGCATTTCTCAATGATTCATTTATCCTAATTTTCCCTTAAAATAATTTTAGAAAGTGGACAATGATTTAATATTCTTACCTAAATAAAAGAAGAATGTAGATAGTTCTATTGTTGTAGTCATAAACAGGGGTCTTTGCATTGGTTCTGTGTTGCAGTAATCTTACGTATGACAGAATTAAACACTGCCCAGTCCTGTCCGATCCTAACAAGCATTGCTATATGTTTATGGGCCTATTACTATAGCTCACAGATCGATCTTTCTCCTTGAAGGTCTTACTTTTTACTATTTTTTTCCTGGCATTTTGCCAAGCATAATGTCCTCTTCCCAGAATTAGACCCCAACTGATGTCAACTCCTGATAGCATATGAGACAAGCTTCCACTATCCTAAGGGGCATTTTGGTTTTACTTCATAGAAGACAGATTTATTTGATCTTCTGGAAGTTCATGGAATATTCAATATTCTTCAACACCATTGTGTCAGTCTGGGCAGACTAGAGTAACAAATTTCATAGACACGCATCTGGATATAAGAAAAAGGTTAAAATATAAGAGAAATAAAACATTAAGAAAGCATCCCAATCCAGTCCCGTACAAAGTCATAAGTCTGATATTAACCCATATGACCGAAATCAGTCTATAAAGTCTCCTTTCGACTCACAAAGTCCAAAGTCACAGGTCAGTGGGTGCAGAATCCCGGTGCTGGCAGGGGTATCCACATGGCTCCTCACTTCCAGGACTCAGGGTCCATCAACAGCAGAAGCAACTCATCGCTGGCAGAAGCCTCCATGTGGCCGCCCAGCTTCAGAAGTCTGGCTCCATCAGGGCAAAGCTGTGTGGTCTCTCCATCAGCTCCTCCAGCTTCTCGGACGCTGCCATCTTGTCTTTTCCGTGATTTATCGTCTCTGGACCTAACTCCCAACAACTGGGGAAGATAGCTTCTCATCTTCACCAGGGAAATTTCGTGAGATTTCCCAGACGTATCAGGAGAAAGCCATGCCCACATAGAGACCTCATTGACTACTCAATGGCTATCTCCAGATTAACAGGATAGACTCCACCCCTACATTTCAATCATAACATAAGCACATGACTGCCACAACCATGAAGATTCAAATTCATCAATTCATTAGATAACTTTATTATTTAGTTCAAAGTCAGCCAATTAAGTAAGTGTTAGACTGGGGATCTATAACTTGGCGACGTGATTTTGAAAGATCACCCTTTTAACTACTTCAATATAGGCGATCTCCTTATTAGAAATTTAGATTTACGCAACCCGCGGGCTTGGCAGTTCAAATCCAGCGGCGACTCAGGAACAGGGCTCAGTGGCTCCCACGACCACCAGAGGGCAGTGATACCAAAAAAATTGATTTACTGACAATTCCTCCTTGTCCTTTAATTTGTGCAAATTTACTCATACTTTAAAATAATTGAGCCAATACCATTTGCAACAAAATCTTGAGTACAATCATCTTCACTTGCAGCTTGTGCATCTTTTCAGTTATTCTAAAATTCTTCTTCAATTAAAGTAAGTCTAAATAAGAACAGTATACACCTGTTTCAACGTACCTAATAATTCTTAAGCAATTAAGAATTGATATCATTCCTGGGACTACTGTGTCCTGCTTTTTATGAAATAAACTGTTGAAAGATTGATACAGATTATTTAAAATCTATTAGAAGTTCCAGAGAAAGATAACAGAAATAATGGAAGAAATAAAATAATTAAGTGCAACAAACCAAAAGTAATTATTGTCAAAGAAAATCACAAATTTTTTAATGGAAGGTCTATAATAAACACTTCAAAAATAAGCATGGGTAATTAAAAAGAGAAACAACAAAGAAATAAGCATCATCATCAGACCTATTACTCAAGGCACTGATATTTCTGCCATTACTTTTTTTTCAACTCTCCTCCCAAATATATCACTTTTCTCCACTCTTTTCCATTACCTTCAACATCCTGATGACACTTCCAATAGGTAAGTCACCTGCTAGTTCCTCTTTATTAAGTGTCTGGACTGAGCCCAAAGGGGATCTTATCATGGTTTTGCAGTTTTTGAGCCCTCTATAGTGCACCTCCCGTTATTGAGATTAGGCAAGAAAACTACAGGTCGATACGTAACTAATAATGTTCCTTAGAGACAAGTATTTGATCAGAAAACTAAATAATAGGTATAAAAAAGGAGATAACAAAAACTTAGAGACAATAGCTTCTAAATTTAACTCAAGAGCAGAAAAGGTTTTATATTTTAAAAATCTCACCATCACTATAATTCTGGCTGTGGAATGACTGGGCACGTGGTTGCTCACCGGAAGAGTCAACGATTTGAGCACAGGGAAGGAAGCCATAGTAATTGGTTTTCCCTAAGATTTATAGTATAAGAAATCATTGGAACAGTTTTACTTTACCAGCACTGCTACTATGAGTTTGCATCTACAGACTAACAATAGATTTACGTCTTTTGGGTTTTCCTGATACCTAAAGTGAGGGGTGGGGGGAAGGAGGGAATAACAAAAACTTAGCAGGATTTGCCATTTTATTTTTACACAACAAGTCCAAAAACAAGAGGGGATAAAGATAATGATCCGCCAGAACACAGTGTCAAAGTTAACAAGGAGAGAAAGATGAAAACCGAACACTGGTGAGTCATCTCCGATGTTTTGCTTCCCTGCTGGTGATTTATAACAGAATTTGTCAAAACTTGTAAATGTTTCTTATTATCCCTCCTCTGGATGGGAGGGAGGGCAGAAAAACTTCTGAGGAAATCTCAAGTGAATTCCTCACCTTGCTCATTTCTGTTGAAAAGAAAGCCACAAGTACTCCCTCACATTTGGAGAATAAAATGAATCTGAATATATGAGCTATCGTTGGGTAAAACCCAGGCAAGCCCAACTCATTTAACAAAGTATACAGAAAAACACACAAAGCTCAGCCCAAATTCAAAAGTGTAAGTACTCCAACCCAAGTCCCCAAAACTGACAGGGGAAACATTATTATTTTATTAGCATCTATAGTTTAAGGGTACTATGGTTCTAAGAGATGTCAAGAAAACAGACCTGCTAGTTTTCCATACCAGTTTTTAAAAAGTAATTGATTCAGGTGTTATTGGTGTTGGGAGACTGAGTGTGTCATAAAATATATTTTTTAAAGTTTTATGTTTAGGGATTAAAAAAAAAAAAGAAGCTTAATGAACAGAGTACCGTTTCCCAGCACGAGTACCGTTTCCCAGCACGATAATGCCTGCGATGTCTGAGTTGATGGGATGTATGGAGTGCGAGAGAGTTCTTAGCAGCATGCCTCCACATGAGACTCCATGCAGAAAATCCCCACCTGTATCTTCACCTACACTCACAAGCTCACTGCCCCAGATTTGATTCCAACGCTCAGGAACCTCCTAAGACTGAGTAGAACTGCTTCTGTGGATTTCTGACACGAACTCTTTACAGCAGTTGAAGACCTTATCTCTCCCTTGAGGAGTGGCTTGTAGTTTCCAATTGCTGACCGTGCTCTCGTCAGTGCAACCTTTATCCTACAGTGCTCATTTTCATAATACTAGAGAGAGAGACAATGATGCCATTCGTGTTTCAAGTGACATTTACCCAGACGTGAACATGTTCAGCTGTCTCTTTCTGGTCAGAGACAAGATCAGAATATGTCTCTTACCTATGGCTTTACTTTTTTGTTGTTGTCAATCTTGGAAAATTGGTGCTCAATCTTTCTCTAATCTTGGAATTCCATTTACATTTAAATTTCCTTACTCTTTCGCATGCATCTCATACCTTCTTCTATGCCTCCTATGTTTTGGTATCCGTGGTTAATTCTGGGCTTTTTTTTTCTAAACAAGTTTTGAGAACATTAATTCACCCTCCCTTAATTCACTTTCATCTGCTCTTAAACCTATTTGTTGAGTTCTGTAAGTTCCCCCCTATTACCATTTGATATTTTTTAAAGTTTCATTTTTCACTTAAATTTTCCA
>PVJH01030943.1:0-10525 GCA_004026705.1 Nesogale talazaci
GATCACCCCACCCACGGGAAATGGCACCCAGGTCAGAAGTCTTTGCTCGGCTGAGAGGCTGCCCAGGCCACTCCCCAAAGCCTGGTTGGCGACCACCGTCAGCTGTGCACCCTCCCAGGGCTGGTGCAGGGCCTGGCATTAGCAGGCACACAGGGCGGGGTGTTATCCACAAGGGCTGGTTGAGGACCCTCCTCCCACCTGGGCCTCCCTGGCAGCTGCTGAGAGCGGCTGTCCCATCCAGCGAGCAGATCTGCTGTCCATCTCTGTGCCTCCGTCACATGTGGGTCCATGGTCACCGCCCCGGTGCATTCTGACTGAAGGACCCACCTGCCTGTGCCACGTGTGACTCAGAGATGGCTTGTGACCCCTGAGGGCTTCCACAGGCTGGATTTGGAGAGCGGGTTCCCAACCAGGCCTTTGTTCCCAGTTCGTCTCCATCTTGAGGTACCCCTGGAACCTGCCGACCACAGGTGACGCCCGTCCCCAGGGCTCAGCAGCATGGCGTGGGGATGGTGCTGCCTTTCCACGCATACAGATTTATTCTCAAGATTTGAAAAGGCACAAAGGGACACCCCCACGGGTTAAAATGAATCAGGACGCCCCTCCTCCCCAACCCCAAAGCAGGGGCAGGGAACACCCAGCCCTCGGGCCACGGAAGACTCTGGAATCCTCGATAACTAACACCCACACCCCAGCAAAGAGAAGTCATTCCAGCCATGCCATTCAGGGTGACGTCATAAACTATTTGACCAGGAAGGCCCACAAGGAGTGTTCTAATGATCCAAATGGCACCGGGCAGGAACCCCCAACCCTCAAACCCCCTAAAACCACTCAGTGCCACGGAGTGTCGAGGCTGACTCACTGTGGCCCTCCTTGTGGGCATGGAGTAGAAGTGGCCCTGTGGGTCTCCTGGACCATACCTCTGGATCCCAAAGAGGGGCCAGTGGCTTTGAACTGGCAGCCTTGCAGTGAGCAGCCCACCATGTAACCCACTAAGCCACCAGGGCCCCCTGACAGGCGACACACAGGTGGAGTGCCAGGCAGCTCGTGGCACTTCCTTATCCCTCACAGTATCTCATGTCACCTGACTTGTCGTATTTTCGCAGTAGAAAGGATGCCCTGCCAGGGTGCTAAAGAGATTGGGGTGCCTCTCCTTTCCCCCAAAACTCCCGGAGACAGCCCCTCTGTTGGTCTTGTTGGGGTCCTGCCCAGGGGATGGTGACCCAGGGTGATCCAGCGGGCAGAGAGCAGCAGCTCCCCAGGGTGTCAAGGCGGGGGTCTTTCCGAGGTCGCCCACAGACCGTCCTCTGAGGGGCCGCTGAATGGGTTTGAACCTCTGGCCTTTCAGCCAGGAGTCAAGCACTGGCTTAGCTGTTTGGGCCTCCCAGGGATGCCTCAGTTGAACCCTCGGCCCTGGAGGGAATCCTAACTCCTAAGGACCCCGCAGGACGGAGAGAACCGCTCCCTGGAGTTTCTGGGGCCACTGGTCTTTCTGTGAACAGACACCTTCATCTCCGTCCTCAGAGCGACTGTCGGGCTCCAGCCAGTGGCCTCCTGATAGGCCTGCGCTCAACCCAGGAGCTTGCAGGACCCCCTCAGTGACTGCTCACCCACCCTAAGTCACTGCATGCCCATGACCGGCATCAAGTCCTCCAAAAATCCAGGGTCCACAAAGCACTCCTTGACCAGCAAGACTGTCTACATGGCCTGTACAACCCGCTGAGAAAACCCCTCTTTCAGACCAGGAACAATAGGGGGTAGGGGCAGGTACTAATAGGAAAACAAGACCCATCTTGCAAAGTCATTTGAACCCAGGAAAGCAGACTCCGGTCACTCGAAGATCAATGGGAAAAGCAATGTTTTTACCGCAGATTGATAGGGAAGACATGGATTGTGGAAGAGACGCCATGTCACAGAACGAATCATCAATACAACCAAGTCTGACCTCACATTTGATCACAAGAGACTGGGGGTGGGGTGGGGGTGGCAAAAGGATTTCCCCAAACTAACAGGGGCAGTCACAGAACCCATGTGCCACAGCACATGGGAGTCATGTCTCAGCGACAGAGAGACATGTGTGTGTTGTCACCCCCCAGCCCCCACCCATGACTAGCATTGCACAAGACATGATGAAAAATAGAAACTACAGGAGGAAATAAAACACATTTTGGTAATTGTCTTTCACTTGAAGGGGGAAAAAAAAAAACCAGAGAAATTGCCTGCACTTGATTCTACCTCTGTCTGGAGGCTGACGGCACCAGAGTAGATTGTGCTTTTTTTCAGAGGCTTGCTCATGCAAAACCCACCCCCAATGGTGGTTCCCCTTCCCCAGTCTTCCTGGGCCCTGATATCCCATTCCACCTGGTTCCCATTGAGCAGAGATGATCTCTCTCCTCTTAGCGACCTTGAGCCTGCAAGCACCAATGTGGTGTGGATTTTCTCCTCATACACACCCAGATAGGATGAGTCTGCCTTTTAAGACTTCCCCCCACCCAACAGGCTCACAAATCAACAATGTCATCATTGGTATCAGAAGGTGCCTGGTGCCGTTGGTGACGTGGAGAGATGGTTTTGCTTCTCAATTGAGCCCCTACAATAACCTCAGAGGATACTGGGAGATCAAAGGCAGCAGCCCCCCCGGAGCAGCACCACACTGCTCGGTTCCTGGGAGCTCAGGATTGAGCCCCCCAGTGGGGAAGGCCCGGGCTCTTACACAGCCTCTGTTCCCTTCAGGCTGTGCCCGGCCAACACGGCGTCATTCAAAATCATGCTTTCCAGATTGCACCCTCTCTGAACCAGCGGTGCACTGCCATTGTTTGGAGAGGGGGCGATATCGTCCACCTTGACGAAGGCTTACAAAGCACCTGTGGATGAAATTCAACCAGGCTGCCACAGCCTTGAGCATGAATGACAACCCAATGCCAAAAAAAAACCGGGATCCTCACCACGGGGCCCACAGACCACAGCCTGATCCCTGGAGCTGCGACTGGACTCCCCGGGGATCTCGACTCTATGGGGTCCAGCGCCCACGACCAGGCCAGGTGTGTTGGTCAGTTCTGCGGCACAAGACCTCTTTCACATGTTCATGAGCAAGGATGTCATGTGAGGACCGAGGAGCTCCTGCCCCAGACCAGGTAAGGGGCTCAGGGGTGCCTGGTCCCACAGAACTTAATTGGGGGTTGATGTTGTTCTGTCCTGCGGCAGGCACTTGGGGCCGCTGTGAGTTGGGGCTGCCAGGGCACCTGCCAACCACATGTGTGACCCTAAGGCGCCCAGGTGGTGCCGAGGGGCCAGCACGGGCCAGTTAACATGGAGGTTGGCGCTTCCCCGTCTGCTGCAGCCCGGGTCAATTCTGAGTGTCTGGGAAAACCCCATCGAAGGCCACTGGGAATTCGGCCCGCAGGCTGTGGGATGGATTTTCAGGTTCGTTATCCTGAACACTATCGTCTTCTCTTCTTGTGCCCCCCAAAGTCACCAGGTTTGAGAGCACTCTGGGACATGGTTGGCACCGTCCAGATTCATTGCAGCATGGACGCCCGTCTGACACCCAACTTCTGACCTGAGTCTGGGGCGTCCATCCGCCTGTTTCAACGTGAACAGAGAGACTTTCCACGGGGTGCCCATCTCCCATCTATCTCAAAACCCCCACCAGTCTAGCGACGGAGGTGTCTCTAAATCCTCCCAGGCAGATTCACTCCAGGTGGATGCAGAGAGAGGCCCATTCAGCTCAGTGGTCAGTGGTTCAAATGCACTTACAGGCACCTTGGAAGAAAGGTCTGGCTGTCTGTATCCAAAAACAAAAACCCAAACCCCCAACCAGCCTCTGCAAACCTCATGGGCACAGGAGTTCTCTGACACACGGTGGCAGACACTCTGGGAGTCTCCCACCATGCGCCTAAGCTTTGAATTAGTGTAGACATGGCCATGTCCACTGGCAGTGGATCAACCGTGCCCCCCACCCATGCTGACACGGCCAGCCGATGCCTCCAAAAGCAGGATGCAGGGGGCTTGGAAGGCTTGGTGAAGCCCAAATGCACCTGGAGCTGCCGTGGGGGAGGTGAGCGAGCCTGCTCAGGGAGGCACAGAGATGGCTCACCCCCTCACTGAGCCGCCCACCAGCACTGACAGGTGCCTCCCCTGCCAGCAAAAGGCACCTTGCAGACAATGGGACTCAAAGCACCTTCCCATCCAGGCTGTCGCAGGAGGCAATGGACTCTATTTCTGGTCCTGTCACTTGCAGGATGCGGCAACTGAAGGGGATGGCGTGGGCTCCCCCCACCCCCTCACCCCGCCTCAGCGGTGACGTCGGCCAGTCTGTCACATGGGGGGAGGGGGGGGCTGGTGTGCTCCTATGAGCCTGGAAGCTAAGCCCCATAGGCATGGCGAACCACCCGTCCAGCATGAACAGGCAAGGAAGAGAGTCCTGGGGGTGGACTTCTGGGTGTGAGCCCAGGGAAACCTTGTGGGTGGTAGCGAGAGGTGCTGGAAGAGGGGCCCCTAGGCTGGGAGGCACTTGCCATCCCTAGTGACCCCCCCAACAACAGGTTCAGGCAGGCCGATAGCACTTCCTCAGCCCCAGGCTGACCACAACAGAGATCATCACTGGTCTTACCAGGTGATGATGATGGTGAAGGTCCAGACAGGTCAGGAGGTGCTGGGCACGGTGCTTGGGCATCGGGGACTGGACTAGGGTTTACTAGGGTTTGGGAGAGCCATTGCCCATAGATGCCCAAGTCACTCCGACAAGGACAGGGGCCAAGCTTTCTCTGCAGAGAAAGAACCCTGCTGAATTCGCCTTTCTGGGGAGCCAGCATCACAGTCACTCTGGGGAATGGGGGTGGGGGCCTGCCACCAGGAGGACAGCAAAGCCAGGAGTGGAACAGACACTCACCTTGGCTGTGCTGATCCATCGGACTCTGGGGAGGACCAACTCCCGGGTGTGGGGGCCGCATGCCGGCGTTCTTCAGGGAGCCGCAGTGGGCCTCTTCCGCAGCCCCCTTGTCTTGCATCCCATCGATGGGCTGAAAGAGCCAAGAAGACCCCTGTTAGATCCTTCCTGTCAGCGCGCTCGCACTCTGAGAGACCTTTCCCAGCGTTTTCAAAGGAACAGCATCTTCATCTTCCCCCACCTCCTGGCCCAGACCCCAAGCCCAAACTCGCTGCCAGCGCGTCGAGGCTGGCTCACAGGACCCCACTGGACAAGGCAGAGCTGCCCCGTGAATGTTCAGAGACCGTGCCGTCTTCACGGGAGTAGAACGTTCTGTCTTTCTTCCTCAGAGTGACCGGTGGTTTTGAACGGCTCACCTTGGAGGGCCACAGTCCAGGACATCACCACCACGCCACCTGGAACCTGTACTTCCTGTCAGCAGTGGGGTGTGTTCCCACCTCCCAGAGTGAGGGCAGACCCTTCACGCCCAAGACCCACATTGTGGACTGACACATTGTGGTGCTGTCCGCAAGCTCAGTCGTTTGAAACCAACAGCCAGTCCTAGGGAGAACGATGAGGCTCTTTTCTTCCTGGGCAGAGCCACAGTCGTGGAAACTCCCAGAGGCCATTCCACTCTGTCTTAAAGGGTCCACTATGAGTCACAATCAGCGGGAGGGCAGTGCATCTGGTTGAGCTCTAGGATAAGAAATACTCTCCTGGTGGCATCGGGACAACCCATTGAGCTGCTAGTCAAAAGGTCGGAGGTTCAAACCCATCTATTGCTCTGTGGGAGAGGGGAGAGGCTGCTTCCATAAAGATTTAAAGGGTTGTTCTGAAATTGACTATGCTGGTGACTGCACAATCTTCTTAGTATGACCAAATGATGAAATCGTCTCTGTGAAATATGTGCCAATAAGACTATTTTTTAAAGAGAGCTGAAGGTTCTGGGAACCCCAAAGAGTCATCAAGGTCAGTCCTACACGATGGCCGTGGGTCAGGATTGGGGTGGGAGAGGCAGGTTAACCATTGGGCCACTAGCTCTCAAGGTTGGTGGTTCCAACCCTCTGGCCACTCGGAGCGGGACAGGCACGGCTGTATGTCTGTGAAGATTCACAGTCATGGCATCTACTCCCTGGTTGGGGCCGGGGGGGGGGGGGGCGGTGTTGGTCTGGCTATGCTGCTGCTGTCAGGACCCATTGGATTGGTTCCAACTTGCTGGAAAAGGAAAATTACCTGTCGGTCACAGGTGATCAGAAACATCAGCAACAAAAACCCCAACCAGTTGATGTGGCATTGACCCAAGTCAGAGGTTAAGGCTTTAGGAAAAGACTTAGAAAAAAATTTTTTTAAATCTAAATGGTTTTACACTACTGTCAACATCTACAGTTACTTTGTTAAGGCTGACCAAGATAAGCTAATCTTCCATACCATTTTAAGTCAGTCTTGAAATGTGTCGCCTTTGAAGGGAGGAAGGGCTACATCACACGTCTGTGTGGACCTATCTTTGGACAACTTCCTTTCTTTCTTTTTTGTTTTCCATCCGAGAGGAAGGAACTGTGGAAAGTTGAAACGCTGCTTCCAGAAGGTTCCATGGCAGTTGGGAAGAGAGAAACAGACAGAGCCCTGACTGGGGGGAGGCTGGACTTGGAGAGAGGAGGAGGGTACAGGGCAGATCAAGCTGACCTCCAGAGGAAGGGAGGGTGGGAGGGAGGGAGGGAGAGAGGGAGGCCCCCAACAAAAGGTTAAAGGCGTCATTTGGACAAGGAGAAAGACGAGGCTGGGGAATGAGACTGGAGACCTGGCCCGTCCCAGTCGCCCGATAAATGGCTCTTGATGCTAATCCGATCCAGAATCTGGCAGCCAAGCGTGAGTTGGAAGTGGGGGAGGGATGTGGGGGAGCCTCTGCCTCCCCAAACCAGAGGAGCGATTTTAAAAGCAGCCTGAGAGGAACACTTTCCAGAAGTTTATAGAAACCAAATGACTCTGGGCAAGAAAAAAGCCCGCGTGGCTCACAGTGTGGGGAGAAACGAAAAGAGTCTGTAGCGTCCAGAGTCAGCCCTGGACCAGAGGGGGAACAGGGTCTGTGGGGGGTGTGAGGGGGGTGGATCGGGAAGACGCTGCCTGCTTCGAGAGTGCTGCTAATGGTCAGAATAGAAGGGCATCCAAACTGGGCGGCCGAGGCACGGAGGCCACTTGTTGATGCCCATCCAACTGAGTCTTGGAGGAAGGAAGAAAAAGGAGGAGGAGGCAGGCACTGAGCGGCCTCAACACAGGGGGGGATCTGAGGACAGAGGCGCATCTGGACAGCAGGTGGGCGTACGGGGCACCTCCCCACCCCCTCTTGCTGGAGCGAGCCCAGCGGCTGGGCCTGAGGGAACGCACAGCGGCCCCCAAAGGTCCCACGCGCAGGAAGCGAGTGAAGCCCAGTCTCGGAGCGGGCATGGGCAGGGTTCAGAATGGGAGGGAGTTGACAAAGATGGCGGGGAGTGGACAGATGTGCGGTGAGGGAAACCTAACAGGCAGCAGGGTGCCATGGCCAACTGGTCTAACACAAGCCACCACAGAGACAGCGAACTGCAGCCTGCTTCGGGAGGAGTCTCCAGGGTCTTAGAAGGTGAGAAGCAATCCTTTAAGGGGCGATTGTTCGATGTCTGTCTCCCTGTCCGTCCTGACAGAAGCTGGAGGCCTGCGGACACTGTGGGGCCAGAGTACTGCAAGACCATGGGTGCACCAGGGTCCACAAACCCGAGACCAGGGACACTAGACGGTGCCCGGTGACCACGACCCACTGGGCTTTTAAAAATGATCCCTTTAGAAAGTGGTCCTCAGCGAACGAGTGGGAGAAAAGGTGGGATAAGATGCAAAAGCAGGAAGAGGGAGGATTGGGTTGGACCTTGTGAGCCCACCCCCCCTCCCCCACCTCAAACACACACTCTCAAGGCTATGGTCCAGAGCCAGGCTTCAGGCCTGGAAACAAGTTCCCGCTCCAGGGGCTGGGTTTTCCAAGCACAGGCAGGTGTACAGAGGGAACAATCACACCAGGGCACGCACACCCAAGAACAATCAACCATTGAGACCCAAGGAGCAGCGGGTGCCCAAGAACAAAGGCCGGAAGGGTTAGGACGACAGGAAACACAGGGACAAGTGTGTGTGTGTGTGGAAAGGGGCGGGGTTGATGGTCCGTTGTGGGGACTGTGATCCATGAGGGAAGCAAACCGTGCCGGAGTTACCAAGTGGACAAGGAATGCTCTGTTTTAGAAACCTTCACTCCATTCACAAATAGACAGTCAGAGACTTAATGCTGACCTTCCTCCTACCGACTCTGTAGGACAAGGCAGAACTGCCCCGGTAGGTTTCTGAGACTATACGTCCCCTCTCCCCCCAGTGATTTATTGGGGGCTCGTACAGTTCTTGTAACATTCCACACATCATTTGTATCAAGCGTATTTGGACGCACGTTGACATCTTCATTTCTGAGGGGTTAGCCGTACCTTTCTCCCGCTGATGGATTCTAACTGCCGACCCTGTGGTCAGCTGCCTGAGGCATCCTCTCTCTAAGCCGTCGGGGCCGTATGCTGCTTGAGACCTCCTTAGGGGTGTGCAGAGCGAGGGGGGGGGGATGTCCTTTGAGGAGCACAAGCCGCCGCATTTGGAACCTCGTGAAGAGCTGGGTGCCGAATAAGGAAGACGGGAGCAGAATCGGCGCCTTTGAACTGTGGTGCTGGTGCTGGACACTGGAAGTACCAGGGGGCCAGCAGCGGCGGCATGTCTGTCTCTCAAGAAGCACGGAGGCCTGCTCTTTGGGAGCTGGGTGGGTGAGACGAGACTTCCGGGCTGCATGTACTTTGAAGACGGTTTGGGGACAGACCAGAAGCTGGAGAAGGACCTCTGCTCGGTGGAGGGGCATCGAATACGAGGAAGGCCCTCAAGGAGATGGATGGCACAGTGGCGGCAACACTGGGCTCAGACATGGAGGCAGGGGTGAGGAGGGTACAGGACCTGGCAGTGTTCTGTCCCGCTGTCCGTCTGTCCGGAGTCTGGCTGTGAGTGGGAACCGACCCCACAGCATCCAGGCACAGGCACACTATTGACCCAACGCTTCATTTAAAGTTTGAACGATGATGAGGTTTCTGTGGGTTCCATTCTGGCTCCCAGAGACCTCTCGCACCTTCTGGTGAGCGGGCCAGCACTGGCCCCTGGGACCACCGGAGCCCCCTGCATCATGGTGACGGTTAGCTGAGCACTTCCTTCTACAGGAAACCAAGACCGAGTCACTCCGGCGTCAGGTCCACAAGCAGCAGTCACATCAAAGACGGCCTCTACACGAGCGTCAGTGCTTACGATGACTTCGACCTGCCAGTGTGCCCAGCACCTCCCCTGCACAACATGATGTGGGAGACACGACGCTGCCCTCTTCCTCTAAAGGCCGGGGGAGCTCACGGTGGCTTTACAAAGGGGCGGGGCGAGGGGGTGAGGACGTGGGACTCTGCGGGGATAAATGTGGCCTCTTCCAGGAGCATGGGAAGGAATTCATGCGCCATCTGCTTCGAGGGTGTAAAAAGAAAAGTGAAAATCAGACCTGTGGGTGCACACAAGCGCTTTCTTTTTTTTTAACTGAGTGAGAAAGGAACCAGCTTTGAAGAGGGCTGACCTGGGGCGAAGCTAGGATTAGCTGGCTTCAACCTCCTAGGTGGGTACGTGCGCTCATTGACCTGCCCTCATTTCGTGAGCGGAATAAGACACGACTGCGGTCCAGGAAGCCAGGAACCCTGGGGGCATCGTGCTTATGCATTTGGCTGTCATCGGAAAGGTCTGAAGTTCAAAGCTACCAGTGGCTTCTCAAGAGAAAGATGGGGCTATCTGCTCCTGTAATGAGTTGCGGTCCTGGAACCTCACAGGGGCTATTCTGTCCTGTCCTGTAGGGTCTCTGTGAGATGGCTTCAACTCGATAGGAGTGAGGTGTTTGGGGTTTTTTTTTTTGGGGGGGGGGCGGGGGGAGTTACCTTCCAGGTGGGACAGACAGCTAGTGCGTTGGACTGCTAACCTGCAGGTTGGAGGCTCAAGTCCTCCCAGAAGCTCCTCAGAAGAAAGACCTGGTGATCAATTTCTGTAAAATCACCCACTGCAAACCTCCGGGGAGCACAGCCCCCCTCTGACCCTCATGGGGCTGCTGGGCTAGGGGCGGGCTGGTTCTTTCTCTCCACGTAGGTTGACTTTTCACCAAAGCATATTCTATCACCAGATACACTTCTTTAAAAACAACAACGGGATCAATCCTCTCTTTACGGCTTGGAAGCCTTAACTTAAAACGGCCTTGAATCCAAACACCCAAACCCACTCCCATGGAATCGACTCCGAATAAAAGTGACCCCGAGGGGCAGAGGAGAACACCTGCCCACCCCACATTGGGGTTTTGAGGCTGTAAATCTTTACGAGAGGAGACCAGTCAAACTCACCCCTCCAGTGCCAATTCCAGGACAGAGCACAAGGGCCCCTGTGGGTTTCCAAGACGGTCACTCTTTATGGGGGCAGAAGCCTCCTCTTCCTCCAGAAGAGCAGCAGGTGCCTTTGAAATGCTGAGCCTGCGGTGACCAGCCA
>PVJH01030943.1:10625-24355 GCA_004026705.1 Nesogale talazaci
CGCCCACCGTCTCTGAGCCCGTGCTGGCAACTAACGCTCCCACAGGCCATAGTAGAACTTGCCTGCTCGGTCCCTCTCCGCGGAGACAGACTGCTGCTTCTTTCTCTGGTGGGGCAGCTGGTGGGTCCAACCTCTGACCCTCCTTTAGCAGTCAAGGGCTTTCACCACTGCCACGGGGGCTCCCTGGCACCCCCAGACCAAAAAGACCACCCCGGCTGACACCGAGTTAATGCTGATGCAGAGAGACCTTAGAAGACAGGGCAGACCAGCTCCATGGGTTTCCGCGACCGTGACCCTCCACGGGCCTAGAAAGACCGGTCTTTTTCCTGTGGAGCAGCTGGGGGTTTCAAACTGCACACCTGGAGACTCACAGCCCAGAACAGAACCCAGGACACTCCCAGAGCTCCCTGGAGGTGTGTGCTTTTCGAATAAAGTACATGTATGTACATGTCTACATAGCTGAAAAAAGTCACTGCCATGGAGTCTGTTCAGACTCACAGCGATTCCACGGGGCAGACTACAACTGTCCCCGTGAGTGTCCATGACTGTAGACCTTTATGGAAGTCCACAGCCTCATCTTCCTCCTGAGAAGCAGATGGCGGTTTCAAACGGATGGCCTTGCGGTCAGCAACCCAGTGCACAACCCATGAGGCCGCCACAGTGCACTCTCATCTTTAGAGAGCGATCAATGCCATCGACTCAGTGGGACAGAGCAGAACTGCTCCTGTGAATTCAGGAAAACCTCCTCTCTCCTCATGTATCAGCTGGTGGTTTCGAACTGGCCTGGTGGTGAGCAGCGTCCTACATAGCCTCCACACCATCAGGGACACACACACACACACACACACACACACACACACACACTTTCCTTCAGGAAAAGATTCTTTTTCCTTCTCTTTCTAAGTCTTCGGAAAAGTTGACATTTCTGGAGAAGACTAATTTTCAGTATGTTCATTAGAGGATGATATGAATTAACAGAGAAGGGGGAGGAAGAAAAAGAGATCGTCACTACCTTGCTTCTGCATGGAGCTAAAATCTCTCCCGCCCACAGATCACAGTGACCTGTCAAAACGGCTTATGCTGGCCACCATTTCTAAAAAGCCCAGACCTGATCTGTAACCACTGTAGGGCCCCAGAACATGTGTGTTTTTAATAATGCACAAGAGAAGACAAAGAGCTAACTGGAGCCTCTTGCTGGTAATATTTATATAAAAAAATTTTTTAAAGGAAAAATGGGCAGGGGTGTCTATGTGCGGATGATCAGGCATATGAGGATATTTCCAAAAAGTTGGTAGAATTAAAAGAGCACGAAAATAAACAAAAGAGCAGGGGCCTTTTATCACCCATCCATGAGTTTGGCAGGTGCCCTGGTAGTGCGGGGGTTAAAGCACTCCACCGCCAGCAGAAACGTCAACAGTTCAAATGCACCAGCCTCTCCGAGGGAGAAGGCTGTGACAACAGTCGGCTTCCATGAAGATGTACAGGCTGGGAAACAGCAGGGGTCAAGCTTGGTCTGACCCGACAAGGTCCCGAGGAGTTGAAATCGACTCCAGGGTAACGGGTGGGCTCATGAGGTGAGCATTTGAAGGCGAGCAGAAAGGCTGGCGGTTCATGCCCACCCAGACCTGATGCCAAGGAGGGACCTAGCTCAGGGGTCGGCAAACTCTTAAGACAGAAGAGCCAGTCCTGTCCCTCCTATCAACTTTAAATCACTCGAGAGCCTTACAGAGGTCTCTTCCAGACAAATGAAATCACCGTGATCTGAAAGAACCACCTTCCAATGTTTTCGGTGAGAGAGCCGTGTAGGGCTGGCGAGTCGCCATTTGTTGAGCCAAACCAAACCCACCACCACGAGTCTGCCGACGCACAGTGGGCCTCTCGGACAGGGCAGGGTCTCCCTGTGAGTTTCCGACAGCAGCTCTTGACTGGAATGCCACACCCCATCTTCCTCCCACGGGTGGGCTGGGGGCTTCAATCTGCTGCTCTGGCCCTTAGCGACCCACAGCGTAACCACTAAGGCACCAGGGCGCTAAGGAAGCCTGAAGGGAAGTGGCATTACTGGACACACAGGCCTGGGGCCACCCAGAGGGGCAGCCCACTGGCCAACAGCGTGATGATCCCGGGAGGCCCGGGAGGCGCCGGGGCGGTTACCTTGTGCGTCTGGTGCAGCGCTTCCTGGGGGAAGTCCCCAGACCCCATCGTCTGCATCGCGTGTGGGACGCTCGGAGGCCCGGGGCTGGGTCCCATCATACTGTGGACGGAACCTGGGGAGGGACCTGGCCCGGGGCTGGGTCCCAGAATCGGTCCTGGGGAGGGTCCGGGCCCTGGCGAAGGCCCTGGGTGGGGCATCGCGCCAGGGTCTGCGGGCGTGGACATCAACGTCTCCTGCCCGTGTCCGTCAGCAGGTGAAGGCTAGCCTGGAAAAGAGCAAGGAGAAAGGCGGGTTACACACGGGGTGGGAGTGGGAGGAAAGCAGTTGTCCCTACGGCAGCAGACCTGAAATTCTAAGGTGACAGATGGCAGCGCAGGTACAGAATCCATTGCAGATTAAGCCTCCATGGATGTACTCTTCTCGGAACCCTGGTGAACTACTGGTAAAGCCTTGGGCTGCAATCCTCAAGGTCCACAGTTCAAAACCACCAGCCACCCCCTCGGAGAAAGACGAGGCTCTCTCTTCCCGTATGAGTCTTGGAAACTCACAGGGACAGTCCTTCCCTGTCCTAGAGCTTCACTCTGAGTATTGATTTGGTGGCCATGCCAGTCCTGGTCTTGAGGAAGACCACACCACCCTGAATGATTGCCGCTCACTGCTACTGACTCAATTCTGACTCGGGCAACAGAGAGGACAGGACAGTAGAACTGCCCCGGGAGCTTCCGTCATTGTGAGTTAACAGGAACCGAAAGCCTCGTCTTTCTCCCATGGAGCTGCTAGAGGGTCTACACTGCTGACCTTATGGTTAGTGGCCCACCGTGGACCGTACCGGGTCACCAGGAATCCATCAGTGCTTCCCTCCTGAGCTGTATTGTCTCAGATACAGACAGACGTGCTTTTCAGAGAAACTCACGATTCATACCTACATGCAAGGCTTTGAGTTTGCGATCAACGAATGCTCCCTCACAGTCTAGTCTGGGCTGGCCCCTGAGAAGTCGTGGTCACCCCTAGAGCCATTAATATATAAAATTCCTTCAGAGCAGGTTCCCTGGAGACCTGTTTCCATAAGTGATCCAGACCACAGAGGGCTGGAGACCACGGGAGAGGAAAATGAGACGTAATTCTGCACATGGCTGATGAAAGAGAAGAGGCATGTGTATGTGTGTGCGTGTGTGAAAGTTGCATTTTTGTTTTTTTGGGCATCACTGCCCTCTGGTAGTGGGAGTCGAAGGCCCAGTCTTTGCTCTTGTGGAGCTGGAATTGAACCTCCATCCCAGTGGGCCACAGTCCCACGCACAACCACTACACCACCGGGGCTCAGCCCGAAAGTTGCATTTGATGAATTACTTTTAAAAAAAGTTATATTGGCATCTCCTTCACACATCGTACTATTTAATTGTTTAGTCGCATTGAGAGTTGTGTGATGATCACCACAATGAATTGCAGAACATGGTCTTCTGAGAGGCCTGCGAACCTCCTGCTCTCTCTGCGGTCTCCTTTCCTGCTGCTCACCCTGAGTGTGGCCAGAGCCTTGGAGCTGCCTCCACCACCATTGGATCCACAAGACTTTGCACCCACCAGCCTGGGATCTTCCTGCATTCAACATCGTTGCTTGTGACTGTGTGAGTCTGAAGAGGGGCTTGCGGACCAGGAGTGGACTTGTGGACATGAACTAGACTGGGCTGGGATATTGGCCTGATAGACAACTCCTTCTTGATGTGAAAGGCTCCCCCTTCCACTCATAGACGTGCCTCTGGGTTTGTTTTTCTAGCCAACCTGCCCTGTGAGAGTCTGCTAGTGGGGCCACTGTCAGGGCATCTCAGGAGGTCTCTCTCCCCACCTTCCAGTCACTGGGCTTGCTGTCTTCCCCTGATGCTGTGCCCAGAGTAAGCAAGCAAACGCTGGCCCTAAAGGAGGCTTCTGGCTGTGCTTCCTCTACGGCGGATGGGCTCCTGCTACCGGTGCTCCGTGCGTGGTCTATTCCCGATTCTTCACCGGCACCGGCATGCAAAGGCATCGGCTCCCCCTCATTCTTCCTTCGTCCATGTCTAACTTTCACACACACGGAGCAGGCCATTGAAATCACCCTGGCTGAACGCGGGGAGCGGGGGGTGGAGGGTGGGCAGAGGGGGACGGACCTCAGTCCTCCAAAGGGCATCTTTGCTCTTGAACACGCAAAAGAGGTCTGGTGGAACAGGTTCGCCCGATGCAACCCATGCACTCCCTGCACGACTCTTCCTGCTACCCCATGCCCTCGCAGTGAGTCCGAGGAGCGGGAAACATAGCGATACTTGTCCAAAGCCTACACTCCTGTCCTAAACCCCAAGATGCACTGCCATCTAGCCCGTACCACTGACCCTGCATAGGGTTCCCGAGACTAGAAACTTTCAAGGAAGCAGCCAGCCTCATCTTTCTCCCCAAGGTTGGTTGATGGATTTGAACCACTGGCCTTGTGGTTAGTAGCCAGATGCTTATCCTACAGTGCATTCACCCGTATAGCATTCACCGTTCCCCGAACCCCCGGGGCAGCAGCAGAAACCAGAAGGGAGAGAAGAGGGCAGCCTCCTCCTACAGGTTTGCACACCAGTGCTGAGCCCACATGGGCAGGTGAGGGCAGGGGTTCCTCCCCACCCCTCCAGACTTGCCAAGATCCCACCACCCGCCACCCACCCACACTCCCACATGCCAACCTTTGCTGGCATCCTCACAGGGGCACGGCCTCCTGGAGGCACTGGCTGCACCTCGGCTTCACGCCAGAACAAGTAAATGAGCTGTTTCCAAAGGAATCCGCTGACAAAGATCAAGGATGTCCTGATACGGCCCCAGTGGCTATCATTCTCCGACTGCTGTTACCTCTTAGGCACTCTCTCGGAGGCACACACCTGTACACACAGACGCGTCTCTGCTGTCCACCTGGAAGAACGCAGAGGGAGGCCCCCAGAGCCATCTGCTTACCTACCGTTTAGGCATTTGACTGCAGAGGCCTAGTCACCCACGGCATGTTCTTTCCCAGAAGGAAATGGGGGAGAAAGGGGAGAAATATAAACCGAACCACACGTGTCCCCCCACTTAGCTGCTTGTTTCTGCTCCCTCTCAGCGTCCAAACTTATTGCCATGGGAGAGAGGCCGCCTCATAGTGACCTACAGCACAGGGTCAAATAGCCCCCTGTGGGTTTCCAAGACTATAATGCTCTAAGGGGATAGCAAGTCTCCTTTTCCTTCCTCTGAGTGGTTGGTGGTTTTGAACTGCTGATCTTGCAGTTAGCGGTCTAGCGCACAATCACGACACAACCAGGACTTCCCGGTATTAAATCCAAGGCCTGGTTTTGCTTCACATGCCTGTGTCCCCAGCAGCTCAGCCCAAAGATGTAGGCACTATAGGCAAGTGGATTCTGACTCGAGCGACCTCACCATGCTGGGCAAAGCTGCTCCCCGGGATTCTGGGAATGTCCACTGTTAAGGCAGCACACAGTCTCATCTTCCTCCAGGGGATGGACGGGTGGGCTTGAACCACGGTCCTTTCCAGCCAGAGGTCAGAAGTCCCACCCCTGCTCACCAGGACTCCCCCAAACAGAAGCTAGCATTGTCACCCCACTGAGACCTTTGGCAGGCCCTCAAGTGTCCACCCAGAAGTGCACCCTGTAGGCTTCTCCAGGACTGATTTTCCAAAAGTGGATCTCCAGGCCTTTCCTCCCGGGGTACTTCCAGGTGGATTTAGACTCTAACACCAATTAGAGTTAATTTCCGGTTAACTCCAAACCGGAAGTTCACCAACCGTGTGCGCCACGCAGGCCAGGGGAGGGCTCCCAGAGTCAAGTCTCAAAAGAGCAGCCAAGCAATGCAGGATCAGCACAATTGTGCACACAGTGTTATAAACCCAAATCACCAAACCAGGAAGTGATTCTGACCCCAGGTGACCCCAGGTAACACCCCCCCCCCCACGGGTCCAAGGAGACCCACATTCCAGTAGGCATTCAGGATGGAAAGAGCATCCCCAGGCAGAAAGCCAGGCCTTTCCCAAAGGGTTCCTTCCTACAAATGGGTTCATTGCTTTTCTAGATGAAACAGAGAAAAACAGCGCAGACATTCACCTTGTGGTGCTGGCAGAGACTATCAGAAAGGACTGCAGATGGTCTGAAGGACAGACAGACCTGTAGAAGAAGCATAGCCAGTCCGACTGCTCCTTAGAGGCAAGGACGGAGAGGCTTTGTCTCCTGCATGGTGGACATGCTGTCCCTGGAGAAGGACATGGCGCTCGGTAGCAAGAGGAGGAAGACAGTGGCGAGGACAGGGCCCTGCTTCCTTCTGGTGCGCAGAGGGTTTTAACAGATCAGAACCGACCCTGCTGTGCCTCATGAGAACTACCAGGCCTCTGGCCTGTCCGCACCAGGCCATCTCAGAAGATGCCGGCCAGGGCAGAGGCGCCCCGTTGGCTTCTCCAGGATGGATTTTACAGAAGTGCATCTCTCGCCATCTCGAAGAGAACGTGGAGGTGGCTCCTGGGATCCCAGGCTGGGCACCGTGCCAGGAGGCTCTGTGGAGATGGTGCAGAAAGGAGAGCATACAGTGGGACTGGTTTCCACGAGGAAGGAGGCCTAAGGTTGGGCGACGGCCTTGTGTTCCTGGGAAATGGAGGGTTGCCATTGCTTCGGTGTGATTGACAGAGCAGGTGGAAACCATCCTGCCCCCTGGCGCCACTTCCCCCCCCCCACCTTGCTGGTGGAATCGGACATCCATTCAGGGGTTTCCACACATTTCCATGTTCTTCAGTGTGCACCAGCCAGCCTCCACACCCTACAACCTTGGGGTTCTTTTAATGAATCAAAGGAAGTCGCTTATTTCCTGCTGTGGCTTACCTTGGAACGGCGTCCAGAAGCTTTGACGGGAACCCACCCAGCACGTGCCAATAGGGAAGATGTGGATGGATGTGTAACTCATCTTGTGTTGTGTGTGTGGGTGTGTATACATACACACACACAAAATATATATGTGTGTATATATATATATATATATATACACACACATACACTCATAATACTTGCACTACTTTGAACGCATAGTACCACTTTCCTCTCAGCATGAGTCAGGGACCCTGGTGATGTAGGGGTTCTATGCTGGGCTGCTAACTATCAGGCCAGCAGTGTGAGACCACCAGCTGATTCTTGGGATAAAAACAAACACACACCGCTTTCTACTCCCGTCTCAGAAACCCACAGGGGGCAGTCCTGCCCTGTCCTCCAGGGTCCCTGTGAGCTGGCAGTGCCTCCATGCCAGTGAGTTCTGAGTTTGGTCTCTTGTTAGCAGCGCTGGCGGTGTAGGGGAGTGAGGGCTGAGCTGCGAGCTCCAAGGCCAGCAGTTCAAAGCCACGAGCTCCAAGCTACAAGGCCAGCAGTTCAAAGCCACCAGCTGCTCTGTGGGGGAAAGTTGAGGCCACCCACTTCCCCAAAGCCTGGAAGTAAGTCTCAGGAACCCGCGGGGGCAGTTCCACCCTGTCCCATGGGGTCACCGTGAGTCAGCATGGACGGACTGGCAGTGAGCCTGTTTGCGCGTGAGTTGACATCTCGTTGCTGGTGGTCCCTGTCGGAGTGGACTCTGACCATGGTGAACCTACAGGCTTCCAGCCTGGGCTCCTGTGGGAAGCAGAGCCCCAGGCCTGGCTTCAAGGCACTTCTTGGTGGGTCTGAACCAACAACCTTCCAGCTGGGAGTGGCAAGACCCAGAACTCAAGGGCTGGTCAAGCTCCAGAATTGCCCTCGGGTCAGTTGCGCCTCACGATGGCCCTCTGGCCTGCCCCTGTGTGTGCCCGAGACGGCATCTCTTCAGGGGAGCTGAAAGCCTTGTCCTCCTCCTGGGAGCGGCTGGTGATTTCAACTTGACCTCACAGTCAGCAGCCCAACCCAGCTCTGCCCTTAGGACTCCCTAGCTGCTGTCAAAGACTGCGTTTTTTTTTGTTGTTGTTGTTGTCGTTGTTGTTCAAGGAAACGATGAAAACTGTACTAAAGGAAATGACGGTGCAACGGAGAGTGGCGGGCCCATACAGAGGGAAGGGAGGAAGCTGGGCTTTCTTACGCAGGTCCTGAGTGACGAGTTCTGAAACGGGTTTGGTTCGGCTTTTGTTTTCTGTTACATCTTATCGTCAGTCACATGCAGCATCGACAATGTTGCCAGTGTAGAATTGCCACTGCCCTTCTCCCCTGCTCACTCGGGGTCCATGCTCACAGTCAGGGGCAGGCTTTACTGCCAAAATCCACTACGGTGCCGTAGTGGTTGAGTATGGGACTGCGGTCCACGGGCTTGGCGGTTCAAATCCAGCAGTGGCTCTCCAGGAGCAAGGCTGGGTAGCTCCCACGACCACCAGAGGGCAGTGATGCCCCCCCCCAACAAAAACAAACAAGCAAAAATCCTATGAAGGGATGTTCTTTTCCCAAAGTCAACCAGGGCCAACTCTAGCTGGAAGAGGCATACCCCAAGTGCTGGTCGGTTTGCCAGAGTTGACAGGTAGTCTCAAGAAGCGCTGAGACATTACCTCAACATATATATATAAAAAAATTAAGGCCCTAACGATCTGACACCCTAGAGTTTTCTGACTGGAAACACTCCGTCCATCCCCAGGGGTCCCAGAGGTTCCAGAACCTTCCAGAGACGACTTTATCACATCGCCCGATCCTTCGTTAACAGCCCACGGGTTCATCGTGTACCTTTTTTATGCGTTAAAATACACACGGGGTCCAAAAACCTGCACAGAAACTCCTTTCCATTTCCTCTCCTTTCCGTCTCCCCTTGAGCTTCCCCAAGCCCCTTCTTAACTCTGTGAATGCACAGGTAACCTTCCCAATGCCCCCAGAGGATGACAGGTGGGGTTTGTGGAGGCACGGATACGAAGGGCCAGTCACAATGAAAACGATTTAAAAAACATATACAAGAGGTGCTCGCCCACGTCCAGCACCTCAGAATGGCTGAAGCGGAGCCCTGTTTTAAGTAGGGGGGCCACCCGGACATGGGGTGCCCACTGGGGATCCTGGAACAGGCATTCTGTTTCAGTTAGCAGCCAAGCACGTAACTCTCTGGACTGCCAGAGCTGCTTACGTCACAGCTGAAAAAGAAGGGAGCCTTTGGGGACAAGCTCAGGGCCAGGTTATCGATCCCTATGGGACCCAGCAGAACTGCTCCTGTGAGTGTCTGAGACTGTAGCTCTTTATGACAGTAGAACGTCTCATCCTTCTTCCGCAGAGGGACTGGTGGTTTCGAACTGCTCACCTTGCAATTAGCAGTCACGATGCCCTCGGGGCTCCTTTTGGGTACGTGGACGTATTGGACATATAGCTCACACAGCCGGGTTCAGCAGGCGAGGAAACCTGCCCATTCCCTAGAATCGAGAGCCCTGACGATGATGTCCTGCTTCCACATTGGGTTGCTCAGCTCAAGGTCAGCAGTTCAAACCCGCCAGTCACTCCTTGAGAGAAAGATGAGGCTGTCTGCCCCACAGTGTGTTAAAGTCTTGGGAGGCAGTTCTATCTGCCCTAGAGGGTCTCTCTGAGTCCTCATTGACTGCAGGGGGTGAGTCAGGAGTGGGCAGGGAGATGGCCAGCCGGACTGGGAAAGTCAGAGTCTTAGGCCACCATCAACTCTCGAGGTTCTCAGAGGCCCCGCTGTTGTCCGTCAGGGCTGGGACTGCAGCTGTCACAGATGTCACCCAGACCTGGCTGCCAAAGACGGAATTCATCAGCCAGCCCCCGCGGTCCCAGTCCAACGGTGACGACCACCAGGCAGGTCGTGGTTGTCATTCATTTCTTTAGTATTTCTTCAGTCCCTTGGGGAGGCCCGGTCTCTGCAGTGAGGGAGAAGCTGAGTGACCCCATCATTCGATGAACACTGCTGAGCGCACCACGTCCAAAGTGTGCAGAGCCTGGGTGTTCACAGATGGAAGTGTGTGTCTCTGGAGGAAGTGAGCCGCTCAGTGTGGGAGGCATTCAAGCCGAAGCTGGAGAAGTGCTGGGTGGGTCACCGAGCTTGTTGCTGTACTTGTTTTAATGTTCATGTGGGCTTGAAAGCGGGCGTCTGGGTTAGGTGGTGCTGCTACAATTAAATGACTCCAAGTTGATGGACTTTAGCAAAAGGAAACCTATTCTCTCTCTCACACGCTAGGAGACTGGAAGTCTAAACTCAGAGTGCCCGCTCCAGGGGAAGGCAGAATCTTTCTGTGGCCTCTGGGGGGAAGGCCTGTGTCTCCTGCTAACAGGCCTGACACTCCTTGGGGATCACCATGGGTCTCTGTCAATTTCCCCTGGGTCTAGTCGGTTCTCAGCATAGAGTGGTCTAAAGGACACACTCACTGACGCTTATGTCTTGATAGTTGTTGGTTGCTCTTGCGAGATAAAAGGGAAAAGCCCTTTCTTTACATTGTATCAGGACGGCGGTGTGAGCAAAGGCGCTGCCCCCCACCCGACCCACTCATTACAACCGTCTGCTCCATCGCAAATCACATTGTGAGGGATGACCCCACCTCGGCGTGACTGCCGAGTTCATCACTACACAGCCCCCGACTCAGAGAGCAGCGAGGCTCAACCCAGGTGGCACAAATCTAAGGGGGACAGACACAGCCAGCCCACGAGAGTTGGGCGTCTGCGGTGGCTATGGGCACTGCTGAGCGGGGTAAATGCGAGGGGCCCTTGCCCGCTTCTGGGTGACTGTCGCAGTGCTGCTTTGCTTGCATTCGCAGCTCTGGCTATTTGGTCCGTCTAGCGGTGTGTTGGTTGACCTCCCCTTGACCATGCGTGCTGCCCTTTGATCGTTCCTGGAGAAGTGCCCCAAGTCTAAAGAGACCAGACATCCCGCGGCGTTTTAAAATTAAAATAAATATAATACTATTTTTGCGTTCTACGATCATTTTTGTTGCTCCAGATAGACCAAATTTTTAATCAACAAAGCCCCATCCCCACCTCTCCACCCCACCCCCCTGTCAATGGTGTCCCACTTAAAACCTGGTCACTTCACCCAAGTCTGAAGACAGGCCCAGAAGGGATTGCGACCCCAGCCTCTTCACCGCATGCTCTGCAGCGCAGGTGAAAGCATTCCAACAGATGAGGGACACAATGTAACTCTGCGGGAAAGAACTACAGCCTCAGACACTCCCGGGGACAGTTCTGCCCTGGTCTACGGGTTAATATGAGTCCGCGTCCACTCAATGGCAGGGAGTCTGGTTTGGGGCGAAAGAATGGGGAAATGGTTGCTCTTTCTTGACAAGCGTCTGGGGACAAGGCAGCGAAGAGACCAGCAGAGTCCAAACGCAGAGCTCCAGGGACGGTGAGCCGGGCAGAGGCAGAACATCCACATCAACTGGAGAGGAAGCAGGTCCTCTCCTCTCGGCCCTCACTGACGGGGACCGACGGATGAGCATCAGAAACAGCAGCCACACCTCCGCGGCTGGGCCTCCATCATCCTGACTGAAAAATTAAAGTGGCACGAACATCCTGCAGCCGCCCCATGACGGATGCCCACAGGAGGTGAGCGGCCCAAGGACGTTTTACACGAACGGGATCAAGATCCCAGAGGACGTGTCACAGGCATGGAAACGTGGCTTCCCCAGGAGAAAGGCCGTGGGAGAGATGATGCCAAGAGGTGGAGGTGGTCCAGTCAAACCCAGGAGAGACTGACTGGTCAAGGGTGAACAAGGTCGTGGCAGTCACCGCTCTGGGCAATGTTGGCGGCATTTTGCTTGCTGACACTTTCCTGAGAGCCAAAGAACAGCGGCATGTGCTACGATGAATGTCTTGGGAAAGGTTGTGGGAGCAGGAGCAGAAAACGGCCCCGGAGAAGTGCACCAGAGACTCCAACACCAGCCGTCCCCTCCCCCGCCTGCTCCTCCCACAAAGGCCGGGTTGGGAGGCTCCCTGTGGGGAACCACCCAGCGTGATCCACCCGTCACCCAGGCTTGGCTTCGCTGCCTTCTGGCTGTTTCCTAACTACAGTTTCAAACATTTTCTTTTCTTTTTTTTTTTTTTTTGGTGGGGGGGCATCACTGCCCTCTGGTGGGAGTAGGAGGCCCAGCCTTGCTCCTGGAGAGCTGCTGCTGGATTTGAACCGTCAACTTAGTGGGCCACAGTCCAGCACACAATCACTATGCCACCAGGGCTCAGCCCTGTTTCCTAACTACAAACCCATCTGAGAGCGCCCGTTTCCCTTCAGCTGATGGTACGGCTGACTAACCTTGAATCGGAAGGCACCGACAATGATAAGTCAGCTATAATAGTTTTCATGTCTGTCTCTTCATTCCATTTGTCCCTGAACGCCCTGAAGACTCCTTGGGTGTCCAGGGGACCAATGACACCCAGCGGTAGGCCGCATACGACTATCAAGTGAATGTGCTTGTGATTTAGAATCCGGGGAAGGCCAGCTCAGTTTCCCCCACCCCAAAAGGCCTTGGTGGTACCCTAAAAGCAGAACAAAAACTCCATTCCGTCTAGCTGATTCTGACTTACAGAAATCCTGTGGGACACGGGAGGACTGCCTCTGTGGGTTTCTGAGACTGTAACTCTATGGGAATTGAAAGCCTCATTTTTTTCCCCTTAAGACAGGGGCCAGTGGTTTTGAACTGCTAATCCCATGGATAGCAGCCCAGCTAGTCACCCACTAGACTACTAGGGCTCCACTGGCATCCTTAGGCTCCCTAATCTCTTTCTTTCTCCCCCAGAGCATGAATAAAACGGTGGTGGTGAGGGTGGGTACAGTGTGCGTATGTGGGAAGGGGTGGTGAGCTCAGATAATAACTGCAGGATAACATCTAACGATGGGAAAGGTGGGCAGGTGGCGCTCACCCAGACCCTCCCCTGCAAGGCAGAAGGCTGTGGGATCTCCATGTGTAAGCAGGACCCAACCCCACCAAACTCCCTGCCACCTGTCCATTCCTGTGGGCTCCCAGACGGCCACTCTTTCCTGGGAGAAAGAATGACAGCCTAGGGAGGGGGGAAAAATGAAACCCTCCAGGGTCATTCTACCCTGTCCTCCCAGGTCAGGATAAGTCAAACCCAAGAGATAGTATCTCATAACAGGTTTATCCACATGCAGTTTCCTTTGGGGGGGGGGGGGGGAGGAGGAGGAAACGGAGGTTTTACCCTGTTACAGAAGGGAATGACCAGTTCAGAAGTTGTGTCTGTGGGGGCGGAGGCCATTCTCCCTGCCTCCCTCAGGGCGCGGGTCACTCTGTTCTCGTTAAAGAGTCTCTACCAGGGACACTGTGTCTTCCTCAGGGCCCTGCCCCCACCCTTTAGAGCCGAAGAGCAGGGTTTTAGACACTAAGACTCTGGAGCTTCTCCTCCCCCAGTCCCCCACCCCCAACATGTCAGTCCATCTATCCAACCCAAACCTCCATGCCCTGCCCTCAGCTGACAGGCCAGGAGCCACATCTGCGCATTCACAGGGGTTCCAGTTCAGGGCCTTTTCAGGGTCAGGGCCCAGGCAAGGAACAGACTGCCTTGTTATAAGAGCTGTAAGAGCCCCCAAGAAAATGATTTATTTTAAAAAGAAGAAGAACATGCTGTCTTCCTGGGATCAACTGTAATTCCTAAGACCCACTTCAGTT
>PVJH01030944.1:0-24243 GCA_004026705.1 Nesogale talazaci
GTGCACAGTTGTGGTGGCAAAATCAGTCTCCCATCTGTCACAAATCAGGGTTGTATGCTGTACACTGTACCACAATCTTTTCAGAACCTTCTAAAAGAAAGTTTGGCTCACCGTCTGATGCAGTGGAACAAACTCCAAATGCAGTATGACTCAACATTTTTGTCCATTCAGGAAGTTGATGGACATTCAGAATGAGGTGTGTCATCAATCGACATTTCACCTTTTTTTGAAAACCACTCATGTACAAGTTTTTCCCATAGTGCTGTCCTTGTGAGCTGTGTTCAACCTCCCAAGAGTTTCTGCAGTCTATTTCCGGAAGAGGAAACAAAATTGCACAGCTCCACGCTCTTCCCTAAATCAGCCACATTAACGAGATGTGAGTGAAACTGTTTTAAAAAAAAAAATCACTGTGACCAGAGAGAACCTTCCCAGGTGATGCCACTGGGTGCACTAACGCAGAGCAAGTCACTCTATGCTCGCCTAATGGGGAAGATGTGCACTACAGAAGCTCTGCCCCGTGCAGCTGTTTTTGTTATTTTTTGGGAAGGTATCCCCTCATACACCCCCAAAAACGTATCTCCTGGGATGTCAGATGTTCTGCTCTTGCAGAAAGGAAGGATCCAGCCAGAACTTGTGGCAAATTGGACAAGTGAGCCAAACAAACTTTCCTCCCTCCTGTTGAGTTGCACATCCCTAAGGATGTGACTTGGCCATGCTTCCTGTGTTACACAGGGTTCTCCAGAGAAACAAAACCAGGACACTAATAATTAGATAGATAGATAGAATGATAGATAGATAGATCTAACATAAGAAATGAACAATTAACTAATCTATAAAGCAGTACAAATGGCTCAGTGGAACTCCCTTGCATGAAACAGCTAGTAGACTGGCAGTCCTTCGAGTCTTGAGGACCGCCAAGTAGTCCTCTGTAGAGCAATTCAGGCTATCCAGCCACAGGCAGCAAACAGCAAGGCAGGTCACCAACAGTCAGCCTGATGACAGGGTCCAATAGTCCCCAGCTCAAGAGATGTATATTCCAGAAGCATGGAAAAGCAAGGTTTGAAGGAACCTCAACTCACAGCAGCAAAGTTCACAGATTAGGTGTACCATAGGTAGTGTAGCTTGAAGATCGAGGCACAAGACAAACAAGGCAGCCAGTTGGTCTGAAGATCCAAGAGCAAGACAGGGCGGGACTCACCTAGCCATTTCTATCTCTGCCCTTCAATTGTTCTTACATGCGTTCATTGGTCATGCTGTCACAACAACAAACCTACCTACCTTCTTTGGCCATGTTGGCACAGCAAGCCTACCTATCGCACTTCCCTACTAGAGGAGGTGGAGTCCATTCTCATCCACTTACAATGGGTTTGGCCATGTGACCTGTTTTGACCAACACACAGGATGTCAGCTGATGTACAGTGAGCAGAGGTATCAAATGTGCTTGCTTCGTTGGACTTGGCTTCCTGACCCTCCATACACTTCAAAGGAAGCACATACTCCAGGAACCTCAGGCAATCACAAGGACAACTCTTATTCTGAAGCAGAACCCACTCAGTTGTCCCGGAGACCAAAGACGGAAAACAGTGAAAGTTGACTGCCATAATGTATTAGTCAGGGAGACTGATACACGTGGTGATGGAGCGAAGTGAACGCTCCACGGGAAGCAAGAAGCCTTTGGTAGTTTAGGTAGGAGAAGCTCCCGGATAGCAGAGGAGCCAGCCTCCAACATTAACCTGGGGGGTTCGGGAGGCACAATGATGGCGGTAATGAGTTAAATATAATAGTAAAGTCATAGAGAACACGAGAAAGGGAGAAATAATAGAGTCAGACACATACTATGGTAGCATGCTCACCTCACCCTGCTAGGTGGTTCACGTGGAGAGAGAGAGAACTTTATTACTAACCAAGGTTTTGTTGTTTTTTTTTTTTTCAATCCTTTCTTGGATGTGCAAGCCCCAAAGCACAGGAAAGGGCAAAAAATGATGAGAGGAATAACAAAGCACGTTCCAGGGCATAAAATGATGAGAGGAATAATCTAGGGGTATACACGTAATAGGAGAAGAATGTTATTGGGAGTCTACATTTGATAAGATGAGCAGACCCAAGATTCCTGATGGCGGCAGTCTAACCCTAATTGTCCTTGGGCTGGAAACTTATGTAAGCAAAGCTTTCAGGCAGAATGACCCATCAGCCTAACAGCAAGGAGGCAGCCTTATCTTCTCTGTGAGAGATGAAGGTCTCTGGAGAGCTGAAACCTTTAGGGATAATAATATTATGGAGGAGATAGAATTGTAGGAAAGTCTCATCTTTCCCTGACAGCAGAGTAAAAGAAAAACCTAGAAGCCCAACAAATCATCAACCAGAGTGCTGAGCAGAGAGGCAGACTCCAACTAGAAAAGAAACTGCAGACACTGAACCACTGAACCACTGGCTGTAGGTTCAGAAGAGAAATGAGGAAAGCTGCTAGGTTCTGGCGGCTTCTGTAGTAAGGAAGGAAGAGCCTACTGAGAGTGAGCAACATGTTGAACCGCTGGGATGTCTGCCTGGGTGGCCCCGAGGTGAGAGGTGCCCAGTGGGGCAAAGACCATCATGTAATCAGGTACCTTGAGGAGCCAGGAAGCCCAGAGCACAGGCCCTATTTTCAATCCACACCTGGCTTCCAGGGCCTAGACCTGTAATGCACTCTGAGCCCAACCCCGCTTGTGGATGGCAGACATTGCATTTGCAGGAGTTTTTCTACCAAGTCTGCCAATTTTCCCTGACTGCCCTCACTGCTTCTTTTAAAACCCTTCTTCCAGCCCTGGCCAGCTGTAGTTCATTTGGCTTATCCAACTAGAAACATATTTCTCACCTCTTGCAGCAATGAATTAAAGAATACTCGGCCTTGATTGCCTCATGCGGAGAGACTGGGAAGAAGCAAAGAAGGGAATTCCTCTGCCATCCCGATTGCAAACCATCACACGCACGCATGCGCGTGCATGCACATGCCAAAATACCACAGTAAAGTGTTCATTTTCCAAAATTTCGTGGGGAAAATGAGCCAATGTGCGATATGTGCCATGTGCAGAGAGAAAGAAGCAGCTGGCACTGCTGAGCCCACTCTCTGAGTAGCCAGCTTTGGAAGTATGAAGCCCCAGACTTCAGACTCACGAGTACAATGACCACTGGATTCTGCGCCGCCCCCCTCCCCACCCCACCCCCCCACCCCGCCCCTCTAAGTCTGTCTACAACAGTACCCAGAGGACGATCTATACTAAGGACTTCTGGAATGACAGACATGTTCTGCCAAGAACAAAGTGGGTCAGCACTCACGCTGTAGAGGAAAGTAAGATTTAGTGAAAGGCCATAGACGAAAGTTCATCATGGGGCCTTGCACGTAAGTCACTGTGAGTTCTTACCAATCCCTTGAGGTAAATCCCCCCCACTCCTTACACGCCTCTTTCTGCAGGTTTTGACCTCTGAAACAAAGGTCAGAGACGTCAAGTGATTAATTCATGTCACGAAGGTGAAACCAGTGATGAGTTGGCCTGTGAGCTTCATAATTTATACTTCAAAACCACCAGTAGCTTCTTTGGAGAAAGATTGATCCTCCTCCTCCCAGAAACATCTACAGCCTTGGAAACCTACAGGGGCCACTGTGAGTTAGCACGGACTCAAAGGAAGCAAGTTTGGGGTTTTTGGTTTGGTTTGGCTCTTGGTTTTGATAGGACCTAACTTCAAATCCAATGCTGCCTTGACTACAATGAGTTCAAGACCACCAATCACTCTTCTGGGAAAAAAAATAATAACGCTTTCTATTCCTGTGAAATTAATTTGCTCTAGTTTCTATTATTTTCTGCTTTCTTTTGGATTGAGGTCTTCCTGTGTGTGCTTTTCTCTAGATGACATCCAGGATAGGCAAATCTATAGAGATAGTCGCGAGAATAATAGTTCCTTAGGGCTCTGGCATGAGAGGTGGAGTGGAGGGATGGGAAGTAGATGGGGAATAATGAGTAGGTAATAATAACATTTCCAAAAATGAAGACAGTGCTCTAACTTTGACAGTAGTGATTACTGCACCACTCTTCGATATTTTTAAATCATTCGATTTGATGGTAGGTGAATTATAGATAAGTAAAGCTGTAAAACATGTAAGTAAAAAATTTTTTAATCTCAGAAACCCAAAAGGGACAGTTCTACTGAGTCAGAATTGGCTCCTTGGCAGTGAGTTTGAATTTTCTCTTATGAGAGATGGGCAGTAGTTAACCTTAGCATGTGGTATGAAACAGATTGAAACCCCAAGTCGAAAAATAGAGCTGTGTTGCAAATTTGTCCTGACTGTAAGCTGATGTCAATATCAGTGCTCAGCTCACGGTAACCAAAAATTCAACAGGATTGGAGATTGCCATTCAGAGAGTTTACACTAGCCGATTTGGAAGTTGGTGCCTCGGCCTGCCTTTTTCATCTTTCTAAGTCTAGAAAGCTACTGAAGACTGTTTAGTCCCCCTGACAGGCAGGTGGTGATTTTGTATGAGATGCTTTGTCCCTGTGTCCTACTGACAAGAATTCTATCACTGACCAATGCCTCACATCAAGCATTGAAATCTTCCTACAACTCAATTTTGAAACTTTACTGTTATTCGATATAAATGTGTTATTTTTTAACTTGCAATATTTTCCTATGTGTTAGTCCAGGTAAACTAGAGAAACAAATTTCATAGACACACATATGGATATAAGGTAAAGGTTTATATATAAGAGGAATAGGACAATAAGAAAGCATCCCAACCCAGTCCAGTTCAAAGTCATAAGTCCGATATTAGCCCATATGTCTGATACCAGTCTCTAACATCTCCTCCTGACTCACAACATCACAGGTCAGTGGGTGCAGATCGCGGCGCTGGTGGGGGGCTCCCCATGGCTCCTCACTTCCAGGACTCAGGGTCCATCAAAAGCATCCAGTGGTGGTAGAAGCAACTCAGCACTGGCAGGCCTTCATGTGGCTTCTCTAGCTTCAGAGGTCTGGTTCCAGCAGGGTAAGGCCATGTGGCTTCCCCTCTGGCTCGTCCAACTCCACAGATGCTGCCATCTTGTCTTATTCGTAGTTCGTTGTCTCTGAGACTAACTCCCAATAACTGGGGAGATAGCTTCTCATTTCTATCAGGGAAATAATGTGAGATTTCCCAGAAGTCTCAGGAGAAAGCCATGCCCACATGGAGGCCTCATTGGTTACTCAATGACTATGTTCAGATTAACAGGCTAGACTCCTCCCTTACATCTCAATCATGAAATTAACATAGGCACATGACCGCAACATCCTATGACTCAAATTCCTTTTTCTTTAGAGCTTCTTCGAGTATTAGGATAGAAACATAAACTCAGACAACTGTTTCCGTCTCTTTTCCTAAGACTTTGTAAAAAGTTCATAGAATGCTCCAGGTTTTCTGGCCTTAGTGAGTGTTATTTCGGGCCAGTAAGAAGGTCATGTCCATGTGCACTGCATCTGTGCCAACATGTGCTGCCTCCGCCCCTGTCCTTTACGGAGACAACCTGGGGTCTCATTCTTCAGTGAATCCCTGAAGAAACCAATCCCCAATTACCCACAGTTGTAAATTGTTCATTAATTCACACTTTATTGACATTTCCTATTTGTCTGACTTCTAGTTCCTTACTGCTGCTTCCTGGGATCTTCTTCTAAATAAATCCCTTCCATATAAATCCTTGTCTCAGACTTTGTATTCAAGGAAATGAAAACCAAGGCAATTTAATCTAAGTGCCTGGGGACTTCTAAAAAGTCAAGCTACTGCAGGGGCCTAGTAGAGTGAAGCAACTACCTAGTGAGTCACCTGTCTCCTTTGATTATCAGCTAAGACGCCATCCACCCCATTATATAAAGTCATCAAACTACAGAGGCTACTGAATTGTCTCTTTTCTCTGTCCTATAGCTCTCTCAAGCCCGGAAATTTCTTTCTATTTCTATGCCATGTTAGTATGTGGGAGTGGTAGAAACTCTATTTGCATGGCTAAACATGCCACATAACTATTTCCACCTCCCCTGCACTAAACAGAAAATTTCAAAGGGCAAGTCAAGAAGACAAAGTAAAGTATTATAATGAAATAGGCAAAGACCGTGAGTTAGAAAAGCAATGAAGAAGAACATGTTCAGCATATCTTAAACTTAAAGAACTGAAGGAAAGAGTCTCAAGTGGCAATATTAAAAGATTCTATGAAGGGCTGAGCCCCGGGGGCGCAGTAATTGAGTGTGGGACTGTGACCCACTGGGTTGGCAGTTCAAATCCAGGAGCAGCTCTCCAGGAGCAAGGCTGGGCCTCCCACTCACACCAGAGGGCAGTGATACTCGCCTCCCCCCCCAAATAAAAAAAGTTAAAAGATTCTATGAGAAAAATATTGAGTGATACAGGGAGCATCCAGAGTCACTACAAGGTTACACAGAGCCACTGTACCAAAAGGAAATAGTCAATATTCCACATGTCAACATTTCAAGAGGTAGCATTTGATCAAGAACCAATGACACTAAAGAAAGAAGTTCAAGCTTCACTGAAGGCGTGAGCCAAAACTAAGACTCCTAAAATTGATAGAGTGTCAACTGAAATGTTTCAACAAGCTGAGAGGCACGCACTCGCCTATACCAAAAAACTTGGAAGACAGCTATCTGGCCAACCCATGGGAGAAGATCAATATTTGTGTCCATTTCAAAGAAAGGCGACTCAACAGAATGCTCAAATTATAAAGCAAATATTAATGTCACATGCAAGTACATTTTTGCTAAAAATCATCCAACAACCGTTTCACAAGTACATTGACAGGGAGCATCCAGAGGTTCAGCATGGATTCAGATGAAGATATGGAACCAAGTATTTCATTGCTGGTGTCAGATGGATCTTTGTTGAAAGCAGAGAGTACCAGGGGAAAAAATGTGCTTTCTTCACTGCAGATCATAGCAAACTATGACTAACCTTGATCTGTACATGAATGAAGAGGCAGTTGTGCAATAGAACAAGGGCATTCAGCATGGTTTAAAATCAAGAAAGGTGGGCATCAGGGTTGTAGTCTCTCACATTTTGATATTTTTAATCACCTTACATGCATTTGAAGGTTGGATATTGAATAAGGAAGACTAGAGGAGAATCGATGCACTTGAATTGTGATACCCACACAAAGAATATTAAATGTACCATGTCCCACCAAAACAAACAAGCAAATCTGTCTTGGAAGACATACAGCCAGAATGCTTCTTAAAAGCAAAGATGGTGAGACTTCACCTCACAGGTTTTTCATCATGTTCTCAGAAGGAAACAGTCCCTGGAGAAGGACATCATGCTTAGAGAAGTGGGGGATCAGGGAAAGAAGAGGAAAATCTTCAATGAGATAGATTGACCCATGGCTGCAGCAAAGGGCTCAAACAGAATACAATTGTAAGGATGATGCGGGGAAGGCAGTGGTTTCCTGCTGTGTACTTAGGGTCTCTATGTGTATGAGACAAATTCGTAGGGTCCCACTACCAACAGGACTTGCTCAAGAAACAGAACATAGAACCCCACTTTTAGATCTCACCTGCTTGTGTTGGTTCCTGCTGACACTCTTCTGAGAAACCAGAACTGATGTTTTTCTCTCTAGAGTCATGAGACCACCATACCATCACTTTCCTTCTGGATTGTTCCTCCCCTGTCTTGGTACCAGGGAGAATCCCTCTCTTCAAACACTCTGTTCTCCCTCATCCTTTATGGTAGATGTCCTGAGTGTTTTTTCTCTACCCAGAGTCTCCTCTTTCCCCCGAGCTCAGGTAAAAGTTTTTAGAGCCTAAACAGCTGGAAACAAATTGCAGACTGTGGTTCATTGAGTGATATAGGGAACATCCAGCAAATTGCAGGCTGTGGTATATTAAGTGATACAGGAAGCATCCAGAGTCACTATAGGGATAAACAGAGTCACTGTACCAAAAGGAAGTAATCAATATTCAACATTTCAAGAGGTAGCATATAAGCAAGAATCAATGGCACTAAAGAAAGAAGCTCAAACTTCACTGAAGGCGTGAGCCAAAACCAAGACTCCTGGAAATTGATAGACTGCCAACTGAAATGTTTCAACAAACTGATAAAATACTAGAAGCACTCACCTATACCAAAAAACTTGGAAGACCGCTATCTGGATACATAATCTGGTTGTTATCAGGAGGAAACAGTTCCTGTAGAAGGACATCATGCTTGTTGAAGTGGTGGTAGCTACACAATCTGCTGTCAACTTGAGCCTATTAAGAGTGAAGGGGTGGAGTTGAGCCTGTCAATCAGGTCACAGCTTGATGATCTCACTGGAAGTGCGAAGGAGATAAATAGCTCCCTGGAGGCCAGACCCACACTCTCTGCCTTGTCTTCCAGCTGATAAGACACATGTCACAACACTGATGGAGCTAGAGCCAGGAGCTGGAAGAGCCATCTGGAGACCAGTGCCAGCCCTGAGATGCTTCCATTGCCATGGATCCACAAGATTTTCCACCCACTGGCCTGTGATCATCCTACATTCAGCATCATTGCAAGAAATTTATAGATTGGTATTGGACATATGGGCTACTCTCAGACCTATAGACTTGATCTGGACAGGACTTGGGTGTTTTCTCCATATACAATTGCTATTTTATAGGAAGCTGTTTCTCATACACATTTGAGAGTCTATGAATTTGTTTCTCTAGTCTACCCAGAGTAACACACAGAGGTTTTATTCTAATTTCTATTTTGTCACTTTTGTCACTTTTATCCTGAACAATTTTTTCAGGATGGCTTCCTAGTTACTTAAAAAAAGGGGGCAGGGGAGTCAGGGAGAACCACTGTAGTAAAAATGAGGGAGCTAAAAATATTACCATCAGTTTCTGAAATATCCCCTTTCCACATTGATGCAACACTTTAAAAACAACACATGATGCCACACAGTCCAGAGTGCAATTCAAGTTAGTCTCAACTCAAGCCATCATTGGTGGTCATTGGTTTGTCTCCTTCATCATGTCAAGTTCTTTCCTCTCTCTCTCTCCTCCACCACTCCAGACTGGTTTCATTATATTCTGAGGTGAGCTCCTAGCTATGAAAAGAGGCTCCTCAGGCCCCCTGTCCCCATATCTCAGAATTTGTACTTTGTGTTCAGTCCTCACCAACTCTGAGCCAAAATTATGTGGCTTTCCTTTTCTTTCTATAACGTTTCTCTGAAAACTGCTAGTGCCCCCACAGAATCATCCCTTCTCCGTGTGCCCTTGTCCTTCTGTTTTGGTCCAGGAGGCAGTTGTCCTGGAAACACACTACTCTCGGTTCATGAAGCACCCCTTCCCACGCCCCAGCAGTCCTTCCCCTCCCTAAAACCTGCCAGTGAACAGTCTGTTCTAGCAAAAATCCTCTTTTCTCAGGCTTCTGTCCTGACCAAGGAGAGAACCACTCTACAGCTCTCAGGAGAAACGGATGGAAATGGTTCCCAACACTCACCAAATCACTGGTCACTTGAGTCCCAAGCCTTTGACTGTCTTAGAAAATAGAACTCAGGGTCAAAAGGAAACATCGCCTTGGCCCCTTCCACAAGAACTTGATCTTACAACTCAGTTGGGGCCAGTGGGTGGTTTTGTGGTTGCTATTTTTAAATACAAGATCAAACCTTTTTTTTCCCTCCAGAGACAGCTTCTATCTCTGGGTTTAGAAAATACGAATGAGTCTTATAAACTCGGTTCTTGTGGTGTGACTGGTATCTTGGTTTCTGAAACCCAAGGGTAAACTATGATCTGTGCTCTAATAAAATAAACCAACAATAAAATCATGGCATATCTTGTCTTCTACCACCCTACTGCCCCACCCCACCCACCTACCCATTCCCCTAATAGCATTTTCACTGGTCTACAAAAAGACTGCTCTCACAACAGAAAAGTTGGCTCTTTCTTTTCTCTTGATCCCTCCTCTCTGAATTCTTCTGGCTGGAGGAACTGTCAGCCAAGGTCAGCCTTCACACTCATTCCTTTATACCCTGTCAATGACTGGGGTCTGAGACATACCACCCTGTTCCAGGTGGTAGTCTTTACATTCACTCTTGGGTGGGGGGAGGGTTGACCGCCCTTTAATGTAATCAAGTTTTGATGACTCAGACCAGAAACATTAAAGCAATTTAAAAAATCTGACTGTGTTGTGTTAAAAACTCCCTTCTTGGTATTCTACAGAAGAATCCTAACCAAAAGGAGGGAAAATGTTGAAAATTTCAAGCTTTCATGGAATCTAGAGTTTCCGGAGACAAGGAGCAAGGATTGATCCCTGAATTGATTGCCCTGAGACAAGAGTTAAACCCTAAACCAAAATATCCCCCAAAGTCTTAAAACCCAACAGCAGTTTGGTCTAACTAGATAAAATTAGATGACTTCAAGCCTGTGCCTTTTTAAGGACTATGTATGTGGAATCAAATGGATAAACACAAATTGAAAAATTAGATAGGAAACTTAAGAGGCAGTGAGTTTGTATCACTGGTGGAGGAACAACTCAAGAAAAGGACTATGAGAAAGGTTACACAGTTAAAATAATGTCATCACCATCATTGGATTGTACATGTTGAGTTTCTGTACAGCCTGTTGCATATATTTTCAACAGCAAAACTATATATACATATATATAATCTCCCTTACTGTATGTTTAGAACTCCCTTAATGAGTCACTGGACTGGAAATGAGAGAGTTGAGTACCTTTAGAAAGGAGGTTTAGTGATGGAGCAGGATGCTACTGAGCATTGGTTGTTAAAGATAAAGGACTTTGCCACATTTGCCTCTCTGTAGGCGAGGGGCCAGGCTGAGAGACGATGGCCCAGAGACAGCTGTTCCTGTGAACAGAAAGCTGTCTCCATGAAAAAGAACTGTATCTTTAGTGTTTCTGAACCTAAATTGTAAGCTGTTACTTCCCCCAAGAAGCACTTAAAACTTTGAGTATGTTCTATTAGATTTGTGCGGTCATTGCCATGGATTACCGAGCTTAGCAGGGAAGTTGAGACTGCCTTGGGAGGATGGATGATGTCAGGTTTGGTCAAAAGTTTGGAGGGTCGAAGCATGTCTGACATCAGCTGCCAAGGAGTAAGCCTCAGGTGGTTAAAGTTCATGGTGATTCTCTTCCCTTCGCCTGAAGTTTAATAAGGTCAGGTGCTGTCTCACCTCACTGTTTTTACACCTACCCTGTAGCATTCTGTAAACTTGACCATGAGTCAGAGTTCAGTTTGTACCTCAATCATGTTTCTGGAGCATGTATCATAGTTTTATTAAATAAGCTAGACATAGCAAACTTTAAAAAGGACACAATCTCATTTTTCTCATTGTAATATGACAGCACTCAACACACACACACACTTTTCCCCTGCTGATATTTTAGGCAGGCCCTTATTAAAATTACACTTCCTGGTGGTGGTATAGTGGTTATGCGCGGGACTGCGGCCCACTGGGTTGGAGGTTCAAATCCAACAGCAAGGCTGGACCTCCTACTCCCACCACCAGAGGGCAGTGACGGCCCAAAAGCAAAACAAAAAAATCACACTTTTTCCCTATCAATATTCCAATCATTACAAGCTAATTTTACTTTTTAAATATTAAAATAATCTGGTCCATTTGCTCTTGCACTTCATAGTAAAACCCAATCTAAGAATAATTATTTCCTGTGTCCACAGATTGTCTGCACTCAACACTTCCTCAAGTGAGGACATTGCTAAAGATGTGGGTGCTGCTGCAAAGTGTAGTTGAAGAATTCAAATGCCACCCTACTTTCAGGAAGAAGGGAACAAACCCACCTGAGGGCTTAAAATAAGCGTCCATTGGCTGAGCCCTGGTGGCGTAGTGGTTGTGCGCGGGACTGCGGCCCACTGGGATGGAGGTTCAATTCCAGCAGTGGGGCTGGGCCTCCTACTCCCACCACCGGAGAGCAGTGATGCCAAAAAAGTAAATAAATAAATAAGCGTCCATGTGGGTGAGGTGTCAGCTAAGTCCACACAGAAGAAGTACATCAGCCCCATGTAATCCAAGGATTGTAAATAATAAAATCTGAGATCAGAGGAAGTAGAGTATTAAAGCTTAAATTCTCTAAGTGCCCAGTTTGCAGAAGGCTACGGATGACCATATTTTGGGTTCTGTGAAGGCCCCAAAAGCAACTGCAGGAACCCCACATAGATTAAGCCTCCTTGTGACTATCTTCTGATCATTGACCTGAGATGTTAATTGGCCAGGAAAGTGAATTAATGCAGATGTACTTAGGTAACAATTTAACCCCTTATCATTTGTTTTTCCCTTTTGACTCACTTAAAAACTGTTCTAGCTTTTATTATTTTCTGCTTTCTTTTGGATTGAGAGCTTTCTGTTTTTGTTCTTATTCTGGGTTTTTTTTTTTATGCTATTTGGACTTGTGATTTTTTTAAGGGGGCTGGTATGGTTTTATTTATATGAACTCTAGGATAAGTAAATCTATAGACAGTAGCTAGATTCATGATAGGAACCCTGGTAATGTAGCATTACACATTGGTCTGCATTTCACAAAGTCCAAAGTTTGAAACCACCACCATCTCTTCAGGAAATGAGAGGACTTTTTACTCCTGTGGACAGATAGAGTCTCAGAAACTCACAGGGGCAGTTCTAACCTGTCCTACATGGCTGGTATGATTCAGCATTGACTCGATGACAGTGAGTGAAATTAATGCTTTCTTAATGACATTGGCAGGGGAAATTGGGGTGAAATGGGAACTTATCATGAGTACAAGACTGAAGAAGATGTTATAAAATTGATTGTGGTGATGACTGTAGAGTGCTTTGTAATATATTTAAACCATTGAATTGTATGGTGTATATGTATCAATGAAACTGATTTAATCAATGAATTCATCCAGTCCAGTCAAACAGCAGAATAGCAGCATTCCTTCCCCTTTCCTTGGATTTGACTTAGGACCAATTACCTGGAGTAGGGAATGGTAACACAGCAGGGTCTGTTTCTTCTCTACTTCTCCATCATCCATCATGCCGCCACCTCCTTTCCTCCCAGAAGAAAGCAGTGCAAAAGAGGGATGAGAAGCAGGAGAAGAGGTCTTACCTGTGCCTGTACTGTGTGATATCAATGGAGGGGTTCCAGTGGTAGAAGGACAGCAGAGGACCCACATGTCGAAGAACAACCTTCCAGAAGTCAGGCTGGATGAGGAACTCTGAAGACAATAATCCTCTCCGATGTGATATAGAGAGGCTATTAACTCGCCTTCACATTTGTCTCACCTGATCTCGACCAGAGGTATCTACAAATAGAATCGTGAAACAAAAGCCACCTATGCATCTCAGAGCTTGACCTGCCCTGCGCTCTCCTTTTCAGATGGGAAATAGAGACACAGAGAAGTAAAACACATCCAAGTTTGGGCCATAAGTTAATTCGTGAATTTCCTGTTGCTCCATTTTTTTTAATCTGTTGTTGCTGGTTACTTATAGGAATGTTGGAGGGTTTTTTTTCCCTCTTTGCTTTTGTTTGAGTGTAGCAGCTAATTCTCCCATATTTTAGGGACATAGTCCCAATCATTCCACCTAGCACAGTACTTCATAGGTGTACACTGTGTTGAGATGACTTCACTGTGTGGCTCAAAACACTGATAGGGTTGTTTTGTGTATAAGTGACCCTCGGGTTGGTCTTAGACAAAGAACACCCTGGAGGCCAATACGCCCAGGGATGTACATCTAGGGTTCCACTTAGGGTCAAACAGTAATAAGACAGGCTTACAGCTTTCCTACAACAATCAACAACGACCTTTAGTCCCTGCCATTCTCTTGCTCATGAGTCTCATGAGTGGTGAAAATTATTAAGCCCTTGGCTACTAAACGGTAAGCTTTGTGCCTCAGAAGAAAAGTCTGATGATCTACTTCCCCAAAAGTCTCCCTGGAAAACTATGGAATGTGGGTCAACTCTGATACATGTAGGTACAGCATGAGGAAATACCAATTCCACCACTTACCTGTCATTTTGTCATACTGCGATAGCTTGTGTGATGCTGAAAGCTATGTCACTGGTATTTCCAATACCAGCAGAGTCACCCACAGAGAACAGGATTCCGCAGAGCTTCCAGACTAAGACCAGGCTACAAAGAAGGAATAGGCTGGCCACTTCTGAGGGGTTAGCCACTGAAAACATCTGGATAGCATCAAAGCATTGTCAGATACTGGAAACCTCATGAAGAACATCAGAGCACTGTCAGAGACCATGCCAGACCATGAACCCCTCAGGCCAAGCACTCAAAATAGGACGGGGCAAGAGCATTTCTCTCAAAGTCGAGTTGACCATGATGGTTCATATGGACTGACGCCTACAGGACTAAAGCCTTGGGTACATTCATTTGTGCAGATCAAAAGGAGACACATCTGCTGCAACTATCAATTAGTCATTAGAACGTCAATTAATAATTGGAATGTGTGAAGTATGATTTCAGGAAAATTGGCGGTGTCATGGAACACATAAAGATGGCAATGGTAAGCATTCGTGTGCTAGAATTGACTGGTATTGGAATCATTTTGAATCAGAAAATCACATGGCTTATGATACTGGGAATGACAGTTTCCAAAGGAATGGCGTCACATTCATGCTTAGAAAAAATATTTCAAGATCTATGTGGGAGCTGAGTGCTGCATATGGTAGGATAGCACCTATGTGCATACAAGCAAATCCTGACTATACAACTATTATTCAAATTTATGCATCAGCCACTCACTGAAGGATTCTACTCACATCTTCACTTGGAAATGGATCAAATGTGCCATCCAAGTGCATTGATGATTTTTGGCGACTATAGTGGAAAAAGCTGGAAACAAAGAGGAAGACACAATAGTTGAAAAATGTGGCCATGGAGATAGAAACAAAGCTGGTTAGTATTCTATGAGGCCAATGATTTATTCATTGCAGATACTTTTGTCAACAACATAAACAGTGCCCTATCCACATGACTTCTCCAGATTAAATACACAGAAATCAATTTGACTACATCTTTGGAAAGAGATGATGAAGAGGCTCAATATCAGCAGCAAAATGAGGCCAGGGACTGACTGTAGAACAGACCATCAATTGTTCATAATCAAGTTCATGTTAGAGCTGAAGAAAATTGAAACAAGTCCACAACGTTGAGTCTGTCATCTGAACTTCAAGAACAGCTCAAGAATAAAATCGCTGCATTGAGCATGAGTGACAGAAGACCTGATGCCATGTGGGATAACACCAAGAACATCATACATGAAGAAGGTAAAAGGTCATTCAAAAGACAGGCAAGAAAAGATCATTGTGGCTGTCAGAAGAGACTCTGCGCCTTGCTGAAAATCATAGAATAGCTAAAGCAAATGGAAGATGAGAGGAAGTCAAGAGCCAAGCAGAAAGTTTCAAAGGGGCGCTCAAGAAGACAAAGTAAAATATTATAATAAAAAAAAACTCAAGAGAAATTAGAGCCTTGAGTTACAGTGTTGCAAGATTCTACAGGCAAAGTATCGAATGATGCACCAAACATTAGAAGAACATGGAAGGCACTGTATCCAAAAGAGCTAGTTGACATTCAACCCTTTGAAGACACAGCATAAGATCAAGAACTAGTGTGACTGAACAAAGAAGTATGAGCAACACGGAAACTACTGGCCAAAAATAAGACTCCAGAAATTGATAAAATGCATCTTTTTTGATCTTGCTAGCTGCTTCCATGGGCATTGATTGTGGAGCCAAGCCCGACGAAATCCTTGACTTCTTCAGTTTTTTTCTTCCTTTGTTATTAGACCAGTCATGATGATAATGATTTTCTTTACATTGAGCTGTAATTCATATTGAAGGCTGAGATCTTGGGTGTACATCAGTGCTTTAAGTACTCCTCCTTTTCAGCAAGCAAGGTTGTGTCTTCATATGGTCAGCTATTAACAAGCCTTCCTCAAATCCTGATGTCATATTCTGTTTACATAATGCAGCTTCCTGGATGATTTGATTAGCATCCATGTTGAACAAGTATGATGAGAGGATACAACCCTGATGCACACCTTTTGTGACTTAAAATCACATGGTATTCCCTATCTCTGTCACAGAACTACCCTTTGGTCCATGGTCAGTTTCTACATGAGGCCAATGGAGTGTTCTGGATTTTCCATTCTTCTCAAGGCTATCCATTGTCTGTGATGATCCACACAGCACCTGGATGCCTGCACATAGTCACTAAAACATAAGTAAACATTTTTCTGGAATTCTCTGCTTTCAGCCAAGATCCATCTGACATTCGCAATGATATTCCTTGTTCCATGTTCTCTTCTGAATCCTGCCTAAAACTCTGGCAGATCCCTGTCAATGCCCAGCTATAGTATTCAGAGGATGATCTTCAGAAAATTTTTACTTGCATGAGAAATCAAGGTTATTATTTTATAATATAAGCATCCTGCTGAGTCACCTTTCTTTGGAATAGGTACAAATAGGGCTTTCTTGGAGTCAGTTGGATCTGAACTAACTCAAGGGTACCCAAGAACAACAAACAAACACAAGAAGTCAACTTCACAGCGACTAGTTTCATGTTTCTTCCTTGAACTCTGTTCTCCCAACATACTTCTTTCCATGGCCCCAGTGGATATATCTATTGATTGTAGTTCCTCCAAAATTAGATTCTGAAATAAGGACTTAGGTGCATGCTGTTTCTTTAGGAGAATACCACCAGGAATGAACATTAGAGAGTGGGATAAAATAGCAGGGGAGGGATAGAAATCAGTTGAAAGTGGATCAGTGAGAGCATTACTGCTGGGTAACTGGGCCTCAGTTGTGCAGAGGACCCCCCAAGCTACTGATCTAGACATCCTTCTGACTCAAAAACAGAAGGCATGGGGCTTTCCTTTAGTGACTCCCATAAAAAGGGCACAGCTCTCTCCATTCAAGGGAGCTAAGTGCCTTGAAGAAGCAGGGACAGTTGGCACACCATGCCAGGTGTCTTCTGAGATTGACATTCAGTCTTGGAGAAATTGCATCTTCACATCGGCGAGGTACAAAATCAATCCTCCCACTTTGGTAGCCTTTCTTCTTTCCCAAGCCCTTTCCTGTGTGTTATTTTGTTTTCATAGCAGCCGAAGGAGGCAGACTTCATCACCCTTTTCATTTTACAAATGGGGAAACTGAGGACCAGGAGTCTACCTGTCAGAAGTGGCATAAAGATTAGTGTTGTTCTTGCCACTGCCTCTCAGAACATCTAATTCCATGCCCACTTTTTCCTTCCTCAGAGAGCAGATGTGCCCATCCATAGCCAAGAATTTGCCCTTCCCAGATGCCATTTGGCTGATAACTAGAGCAGTGCCAGGGCCTTCACAGGGAGGCTAGTAGAATAAGAGGAAAGGCAGAACAAAATCTGGAAAACGGTGGCCTAAAAACTATGTAGGCTCATACTGTCCCAACAGCCTCATACCAGAGCTTTAAGACCACCTTGGTCTCTCCTAGGGCAAGTCACTTCCTCCCCCTAGATGCCCACCGCACTCACTCCCAAGCAGAAAGGTGTCAGGTTGGGGTGGGGGTGGGGGGGAGGGGTGCGGGACCAGACCCAGCATGGAAGACTCTTGAGGCCAAGTGGGAAGCAGAATTCTCAATTGGTCTCTGTGTCTGAGTGCCAGGGCCAGAAGTGAGGAGTGTGCTGAACTTGACAAAAAATAAGTTGACAACTGGAGGACATGGGGGCGGGGGGAGTAATGGGAATTTAGAAGCATTGGGAACTTAAGAGGCAGTGTCAAGTGGGTCTGCAGACAGAGGATAGAAGAACTCATTCTTAAAGTACAGACTTGGAACAAGGGGATGGCGGGCTCCATAGCTTCATCACTTCCAAGATGAAAAGTTGCGCATCCGTGACTGGACTTGTCCACCTCCCACAGTACCATGGCCAGGGTTCCTTAGCTCTATCGAAAGAGATCTCAGGCTAGAATGATGATGGGTCCCAGTTCCGACTTTGTTCCAGGAAAAGAGAGGCACCAACAATCTATCAGTCTGGAGATGACCAATAGCAAACAGGACTATGCCACTTCAGTAGGTTGTTTTAGTCTTGTTTTGTGTTTCTAATCGACTCTCGTGGGACAAAGCCATTTTAAAGGTTGTAAAAGAAAAGGAGTGAGGCACCCAACCAGAAGTTGTTGTTGTTGTTTTTTCCCAAACTGCTCTTCGTAGAGACTTAGAGGGACCTGAGGCTGGGCGTGAGCCAATGGGGAAGGAAACCTGAGAGGAGGGGCCTGGCCCCCATCCCATTCTGCTGGAGGAAGGCTACACTGGGTGATACAGATCTCCTGGGTACCATTTTCTTTCAAGAAAGGGTTCTGCAGCGAAAAGCATTTGGAACCAGTCGAGCACATCCACTCTACAGAACTCTGACGCTAAAGTTGAGGTTGTTTTTGCAAGCCACACAAGCTGGTGCTGCCGTGGCAGGGTTTGAGGGCCTGTCCCCCTTGGTGGGGAGGACTCCCCATGCACATGATTCTGTTCCTTTCCTGGTTGGCATCCTGGTGCCCTGTGGATTGGCCTGGTTGAACTTGGGGCATCTGCAGAGAAGGATACCCATGGCTGCGAAGAACTGGGCACTCTAAATGTGGTGCTTGCTCCCAAGGAGCTTCTGAAGCTGCTCGCTGCCGTCCATCTCCCGTATGCACAGTAGCAGTCATCCCTTGCACGTGCAGCTTGCACCCCTTTTTCCAAAACCAGAAATGGTCACTATTCTTTACAGCCATCCTGAGAGATTTATCACTCATCTCCTTTTCCACATGTGTTAAATAAAGCTCTGAAAGATGGAATGATTCGGCTCCCCTAACATCACGGACCAGAAGGGGAAGAGCCAGGAAATGCATGTTTTTTCTGGCACCACAATCATGTCCATCACGCTTTCCATCTGGAAAGTCCCCCTCAAATTGTGTGGCACCCATTTGAGTGCATACCTTTCCGACTGCCAGTTGGTGGCACCTGCATCTTTTTTGCACAAGGACTTTCATGGGGGTCCGTGGGTGTCCCTATGTCTTCTATTGAAGCAAGCTGGATGTGCAGGGGAATTTATTTTATTTTTCCTGATTTAAACGCTTTTTTATTGTGAATTGGGTGGAAGTTTGCAGAGCAAATCGCTTTGCCATTCAACAATGGATACCCCTTTGGTTTCTTGACATCGACAAGCGGGGAAATTGAACAATGAGCACCCCTCTCCCTTCCCCCCAGCACAAGCACACAGTAGCCTTCTACCAGTAGTGGGCTGATAGGAGTTGAAGCATAAAGACCCCTGATCCTTCACCCCTCCGGTGTGCTCTGCACTTTCTTCCAGAGCTCCCCAAGGAGAAGAAGCTCCAGTTGTCCATGATGGTCACTTGCTAGGTAGACTGCCTTCTTCCCTGCCTCACATCCCCACTGCCCTGCAGGGGGTTCCTGGAGTCACCTCCTCAATAATAACGCCAGCCTTAGAGTCTGCCTCTGGGGGAACCCCAGCCAACACAAGCTTCCCTTTAGCTGAAAGTGATACCCCAAACCAAACCTACTGCCATTGATCGAATCGAGACTGACTTTTGACGGTGACTTTATTTTGGATTGACAAGACTGGACAGCTCACGGGAGCAGATAGCCTCAGCCTTTTCCCCCCTCAGAGCAGCTAAGGGGTCTGAACCCCTCCCAACCTTGCAGTTAGCAACCCAATGCTTAACTCATAACACCACCAGCTCTTAAAACAAAAAGAAGTGGGGGGGGGGGGAATCCACCACCTCTTTTTGGGGCAAGGGCTGTTGCTGATTGAGGAGACTGACTCGGAAAGCCCGAGGAGAGAAAGGTGCCCAATTAGGAGCAGAGCCCAGCTTTATCTACAACCCTGAAAACACAGAAAGCGTTTTCACAGAGAAAGTGTCCTGGACAGTCTTTTTTTTTTTTTTCTGGTGAGGAAGATCTCCATATGGTGATAGAAAGCAGTAGCCGAACTATGATTGCACAGTAAAGGCAGCCACTGACCATCTGTATTTAGGATGCTTCCGTTGGTGGATTTTAAAGAGATTGATATACAGATAAATGCAAAGAACGTCTTTGGGAAGGTCAGCAGAGACTGGAAAATTGGGTCCTGCTAGAAGAAGGAGCCTGGGGGGACTCCTGGGGCAGATGGGGAAAGGAATGGACACGGTTTATCCTTTCCATTATCTGAACTTCTTTCACCATACCCAGATATGATGTAACATTTTCTTTTCTTTTTGATTGTGAACTACATGAAGGTGTACAGAGCAGCTCCTTGGCTTCTTAGCCAACAGTTCATGCGCTTTGTTTCAGCCCCTCCGTGGACCATTCCTGATCCCACTTCCTCTCTGTGTTTCCTGTTTCCTTCCCTCCTTCCGTCCTCACCCTCGGTACATGACCCTTGAGTACCTGCCGCCCTTTTGCTTTTAGATGGTTGGTTATTCTACTATAGAGTTAGTTATGATTTTAAGCAGGAAAAACACTATTAAAAGAAGGAAGGGGAAAAAAAACAAGCTGATATATATACTTATCCCAAGCAACTTATTGACAATGGCAGCTCTGTGGGCCAGGGGGTCCCAGGCCCAGGCCCAGAAGACTCTGATGTCGATGGACAGCACTCTGGGAAATCTTCCGTAAAATGCCTATGTTCAGGTCGAACTGCACAACAGGCACTAGTGGCCTGGAGGGAGGGGTCTCTGTGGACCACCAAGACAAAAGAGGATCTCTGCTCCCCCACGACACTATTCCCCGAAGGAATGATTTGCAAACGCCACCTGTGTAAAGCGGAAACCTGTCCGAGAAGAAAAACCTCAAACAGAGATTGAGGGGAAAGCCTGAAAGACCTTACCCTGTTGTGTTGGAACTGAAAAGTCTGAGCACTCAGTTTGCAGAAGGGTCAAAAGTGAAAGTCCTAATCCATGTCGAGGTTCCACCTGGATTCGGCCTCCATCGGATTCTTCTTGGCCCTTTGGGAGCGGTAAGAAAAGCCTTGCTCTCAGGCAGAAAATAAAACAAAACTCACTGCCACTGAGTCATCGAAACCCTATAGGACTAAGCAGAGCTGCCCCTGAGGCCTTCCAAAGCTTTATGGGAGCCTATCTGGAAGTAAAGAACCTCATCTCTTTTTTTCCAAGGAGAAGACAGTGGTTTTGAAATGCTGATCTATGGTTAGTAGTCCACTACACTACCCACCAGCTGCTCTGAGGGAGAGAGGAGGTAGTTACTCCCGTAAAGACTGGTAGTCACATCATCTGTTGTCCTTTTGAGACTTAAGAGTGAAGGGTTGCAGGCCTCATTTGGAGGCACTAAGGAAATAAATATCTCGCTGGAGGTGGGACACATGCTCACTCCCTGCAAGACATAACACATGAGCTATGGAAGATAAGTAGCTACATGGAGCATTCTGCCAGTGCTAAGACGCTTCTACTGCTGCTGGATCCACAAGACTTTCCACCCTCTGGTCTGTGGTCTTCCTGCATTCCACGTCATTGCATGTGTTGCATGAGTCTGAAGAAGAATTTGTAGACTGGGATCAGACATATGGGTTAATATCAGCTGTATGGACTCGATCTGGACTGGGCTGATGGACTCGATCTGGACTGGGCTGGGATGCTTTATCAATATCCGATTGATCTTGTTTATAAAGCTGTTTCTTATACACATATGCATGTCTATGAATTTGTTTCTCTCATCTACCCAGACTAACACAAAACCCCAAGGGGATACCTCAAATTGATTGAGCAACAGTGAACACGTCCTCAGGCAGAATGGATTACTGCCACTCCTGGAGGCGGGAGGGGGGTGGGCAGGAATGAGTGTCCCCCTCAGGGACTTGCCTGAGTGGGTCTGTGATGAAAATTAGAATGTAGTGTCAAATAATCCTGAGCCATGTCCTGAGTGCCTGAGTCAGTGGGTCCTGAATCAATATTGTAAGCTTTTCTGTCCGGCAGAAAGTTTGCGTCCCAGTCATAAACCTATTCCCATTTCTGCAGTGCCCAGTGCAACTGTGATATACTGACCTCTGTCAGTCACGTTTTTGTGATCATTTCCTTTGGACTCCAGGTCCTATTCCAGCCCCCTTGTTTTCTGTAAGCCCTAAGAAGCCATGATGACCTCATGCCTCTGGTCTACCTCATGCTGCTGATTTTGTTGTTGTTTACTTTTCCTGTTTAAGAATTAGTCAATATGTCTCTGTAAGTTATAATTGAATCCTTTCGGACCCTAAGCAACCCTGGTGTCACTGTGATGATTTGTGGGGCTGCTAACCACAGGATCAGCAGGTCAAAACCACCAGCCGTTCTGGGTCAGAAGTTCACAGGGGCACTTCTACGCTGTCCTGTAGGGTCACCCACGTGTCAGAATTGACCAGATGGCAGAGTGTGTGGATCCCCTCTGATATTTCTTGTCAAGACAGGAAGCTAAAGCTCACCAGATGCTGACGTCTGACTCACACAGGTTCCTCTGTACAGCATTCATCTCCTTTCCCCAGCTCACTTCTTCGTCCCTTGACCGCCATTTGCCAGGATGGTGTCACGTGACTGCTGGTTCATTTGGTTTGATTCTGGGCCTGGTTTAATTTTAAAGTTGGAGGGAGGGGGCCGTGGGAGCGACGGCTCATAAGCACCGTGGAATTTAAAATCGCATCAGATGGCCTTACTGTACAATAAAGAACCCAAGTAGAGACAAGCCAGGAAAGCCTTCGCAAGCAACCCCCAAATTCATTTAAAATTCACTGGGCCTCTGGTCACAGAGTGAGGGAGAAAAAAAAAATCACCAAGCCCCCAAACTTTTGAGCTCATGGGTAGACTTTTAATGAATCTTGGAGTTCACAAAATGTCCACAAAGAACCTCCATGAAGTGTGTGTGTGTGTGTGTGTGTGTGTGTGTGTGTGTATGTAGGGGGGGTCGTTGTCATGAGGCAAAGGGGTCTGCTTGGTCCTTAAGATTGATTTCCTGGGAGTGTGTAGGCAAGAGAAGCAGGTGCAGGAGCACGGCAAAAGGTCTCATTGTTTCGAACACCAATCTGCAATTTTAATGCCCAGGGGCCCCACTTGCCTGAGACGACTGCTTCTCCGTGCTGTTAAGCAGTATTTTGAACACGATCATAGGCACCAGGCTACTAGGCCCTGCACCTGTCCCCCTAGAAGACCAGGGAAAGGGATCCTCAAGTCTGCCATGACCCAGAGATAGCCCCATGAGCCAGTGTCAAACAGCCCTGTGGGGTTTCTTAGGCTGTCATATTTATGGAAACAGATCACCAGATACTTCTTTTGCAGATCTACTGAGTGGGTCTGAGCTAGTTCAAACCCAGTCTTGACCACAGAATCAGCAGGGTCCCAGGGGGTAGGGAATGGGGGTAGGGAAAACAAACCAAAGATGGACGTTACCAATGGATGAGCTTGGAACCAGAGGCTGGAACCTGGCTGGGTGCCAGACCCCCAGCAAATACAAGAGCTCAAGCCAACCTCGCCTCAGCCAGAAAATGAGTCAACCTCATTAAAAGATTAGCTGCGGGGACCAACGACACACGCTCCCTTAATAATGCACACATCGCTATGACAACCGCCCACTTTGGTACCTAAAGATAACTTCCTGGCGCAGCCGGCCACGTTTCCTCTTTCGAAAAGATCTGCTGTTTACTGTGCGCTCCTCCATCCTGTTTGTCTCCAGCACCTATGGCTTTCGGCAGAGCATGGGTCTGACACACGTGCAAAAGGGAAAAAATAGCAAGCTGTATACAAGTCTGTGCGCGCGCGCGCGCACACACACACACACACACACACACACACACACACACAGCAGGGCTGACTGTGCTGCCGTGGTCCAGTTCTCCAGGCACCCGAGGAGCGCATTGACATCATTAGCCAGGAAGCTAGGCTGGGCCAGGACTCCTACTGTGATTCATTATGGGGCAGCTTCCACCAGTGAGCGCCTGCCCCCGTGGGTGGGTCCCGGGGAGGTGGCCATAGCCCCCTGGCTTGCTTATTCGCCGCCAGGACTGCTCAGGGCTCGCTCCCGAGGGTGTTGAGTGCGGGCCCTGACTGTCTTGAGAAATGAGAAGAGTGCTGAAAATTTCATGGCGCCTGCAGGTTGCGCAGGCTGGCACCCAGCGGGGGGTCCCTGCGCAGCAGCGCCAGGAGCAGGATGCTAATGTGGGCGCTGGGGGAGCCCAGGCAGACGGGCAGAGGGAGGCCAAAGCAGCCCGCACAAAGCAGGAAAATGCAAATGACAGACGCCTGGATCAGTCCAAGAATCCCGGATTAACTGGAGGGGGGGGAGGCGGCAA
>PVJH01030945.1:0-24267 GCA_004026705.1 Nesogale talazaci
TGTGATCTGCGAGGTCAATGATTTGAAACCCCCAACCCTTCCTAGGGAGATAGGGGGGCTTTCTATGCCTGTGGACACTCAGCGGTTCTACCCTGTCCTACAGAGTCACTGCAGTTGGCAGCGAGCTTTCCGTTTTTTAATAGGGTCCAGGTATCTAGCAGATATTTTAGAGAGGCACCGTTCACTCTATGACCCCCTCCACTGCTGTTGAGTTGACTTCCAACTCATGGCGACCTTGGCATTCAATCATGAGCAGGGACCAAACTCTAAAGCACACTCACTGCCATAAAGTCAATTCCAATTCGTAGAGACCCTTTTGGACCAGGTAAAACTACTCCTGTGGGTTCCTGAGACTATAACACTTGACGGCATAGAAAGCCTCCCCTTTTTCCCATGGAGCAGCTGGGTGTTTCAAACAGCTGGCCTTTCAGTTAACAGTCCAACATGGAGCCCCCTGAGCCACAGGGCTCCTTCACAGCAGTGAGGAGATGCCTTTTTCCCAATAGAAGAAGTCAGACTATACACTGGACTAGAGCTTATGGTCTGAGGATTCGGCTTGCGGAAGTCCACGGTTCACAAGAAGAGCCTGAAATCCACTTTTGAGTCTTCAACTGGTTCAAGCCTCCAGGGAGTTCTTTCTGGACACTGGCCAGCAATGAGGAGAAACTTTGCACTCAGACAGAGTGTGTTTGAAAGTGAATTACTACCATTCTTCTAGCCAGCCCAGGGAGGAGCAGCCTCTGCCTCAAACTCTGTGCCTTAACTAGGGGTGTCCTGTTGATGGAACGCAGGGTACCAGGTCACATAGCCTGACTTTCTGGGACAAAAACCTTAAACTCCTCTTGTGAACGTTTCTACACTGCAGAGGTGTTCCTATCTCAACAGTGGTCCCTTCCCCGCTTCTGTGGCCCCGCCTGCAAGTGTGATGAATTGATCTGCTGCCAATCCTGGTTTTGTGACAGTTTCTTTTGCTTCCCGTATCCTATTTAAGTGGCCACATTCCTGGGAATCGTTGGACACCATTAAGGCTAATAGTCTCCCTCACCTGGATGATTTTTCTTGAACTCTGTCCAGTTTTTGTCTTATTGAGTCTTCATAGATGTGTCCCTAGAATGTACATTTGAATTTGGGATCTCTTTTCTCCTCTAGGAAACCCTGGTGGCAGAGTGGGTTGAGCTGCTAACCCCAAGATCAGCAGTTCAAAGCCATCACCCATTCCAAGGGGGAAAGATGAGGTTTTCTACTCCAGTAAAGATGTATAGCCTTATAAACCCACAAGAGCAGGCCTACCCTGCCCGCATGGGGTCCCTGAGTCAGAACTGACTCAATGGGGAGAAGTGAGTGAATCTCTCCCCTAGGACAGCACTACACTGAATAGTCAACAACATTAATTTATCTAGCTTCCACTATGCATCAGGCATGGTACTTATTGCCTCTATGATACCGTTCCTGAAATCCAACCAAATAGGCTCTGCAATTACTTCCATTTTACAGAGAAGGAGACCAGGCCTTCCAGGAGCAGATTTTTCATTGCCATTCAGTGGATAGACATGGAAGCCAAAGACCTTATCTTTTGTCATTACACTAGACTCCCCTCTGAGAAAGCGTCAGGACAAAGCTCAGAAGGTCCACCATGCCCAGACAGACAGTCCTGTGTAAGTCATTGTTGGGCCGGGGGAAGTTACGGGTTGAGGAAGAGCCTGTTGCAGATCAAACACTGAAAGTATAACATGGTTTAGCATTTGGTCTGTTGTGATTTAGTGTGCTATCTAGGACCCAGGATGCAAGAGCCACCCACCCTGCTAAGTTTAAAAATCTCAATAGTAGAAAATTCCTTTTAAGCCTGCTAATTACTCAAGGCCTAGGCCAGCAGCAAAAACTCCTTAATTATTCAAGGGCACTCTAATTCAGGAAAGAGGAGCAGGGCCATTTAGGTAAGCAATGGAGTGAAACCTCAGTGGGGTGCTGGTCTGACTGTCCCTAGAGGCATCAATTGAAATAAAGGGGTCAGCTGATGTTCTTATCCTCCCTCTGCGCAGCATCAACAGTTTTCCTGTGAACCTTGCTTAAAAGTCCTCTGATCACTAACAAACCTGTGAATTACCTCCTGATACTATTTATTGCAAGGCCAGTTTCTTGTCATACAGTTTAAGGTATGGTTTTGACTGAATTTTTCAAACCTTTCAGAGGTAGAAGCCCCACAGATTCCATCTGTCAATAGTTGCAGGAATAAAGTTAGAATTTCATGAATTAACCTGGTCTCTGTTTGGGGCTCTTCCAGATGCCTTGTCAGCCAACACACAGACTGCTGCTCCAAAATCCAAGCCACAGCAGATATCCCAGAAAAAAAGATCTCACAGACCAGCCCACAGAAAGTTGCTTTATCATAAACTTCCTTTTGTGGAAGAGACCTGGATTCAGTTCTCAGACATTTACCTCACCTGCAGTCACCATCCATCTGTCAGTTGTTCTGATGATGAATGAGTTCCTGGGGAGGGACCAAAGGTTAAGCCAACCTACCCAGATGGGTGTTGGACCTCTACTCAGGTCCTCCCTCAACGCAAGAACATTTTGTTCTAATTACCTGGCATTCTGTGATGCTAACCTTCCCGACACAACATTTGAAGATAAAATTGGTGCATAAGCAAATGTGGTGAAGAAAGCTGTTGGTGGCCAGCTATCAAAAGACCTGGTGTCTGGGGTCTTAGAGGCTTGAAGACAAACAAGCAGCCATCTAGCTGAGAAGCAACAAAGTCCACCTGAAGGAAGCACACAAGCCTGTGTGATCATGAGGTGTCGATGGGATCGAGTATCAGGCATCAAAGACGCAGAAAAAAAAACATATCATTGTGAATGAGCAGCAGGGTGGAGTGAAGACTCAAACTCCATCTGTAGAAAATTGTTTATCCCCTTACAGAAGGGTTACAAGGAAGTGACCAGCCAGTCAGGGTGCAGTATAGCACTAATGAAACATACAACTTTCCTCTATTTCTTTAATGTTTCCTTAGCCCCACTATCATGAACCCAATTCTGCCTTACAAATCTGGCTAGACAAGAGTACGTACACAAGTATAGGTAAGAGTTGGAAATCAAGACAGATAAATCCCTCAGGACCACTATTGATGATAGCAATACCAGAAGGGTAAGGGAACGGTGGGGGAAGAAAGATCACAATGATCTATATAAAACCTCCTCCCGGGGGGATGGACAACAGAAAAGTGGGTGGGGGGGGCAGCAGTCCTTGTGACATGAAAAATAATAAAAATGTATAAATTACCAAGGGTTTGTGAGGGAGGGAGGGAAGGGAAGGAAGGGGGAGAAATGAACTGATACCAAGGGCTCACGTAGGAAGAAAATGTTTTGAAAATGATGATGGCAACAGACATACAAAGGTGCTTGACACGATGGATGGATTGTGATAAGAGAGTTATGTAAACCCCCAATAAAATGATTAAACACAAGTGCGCATGTACACACACACACACACACACACATACACACACACACAGCCAAGCAACCAGCCAGCCAAAAGGTTTGCAGTTCAGACCCACCAGAGACTTTTTGGGGAAAAGCCTGTCAACTCAACCTCTTCCAAAAGTCCCAGCCCTACAAACCCTATGGAATTGGTCTAGTCTTTAACACATGGGGTCACAATGGGTCAGGCAGGTTTTAGCAGATGGATGAACCCTTTCTACCATCACACAGCACTGTTATTAGGTCAGGGGCTTCTCGCAGCCAGAACGAACCTTGCTCTACATCTAATAGAGGGGCAACATCTCTGGACACCACTCTGACCCAGAACGCTGACCACCTGCCCCCAAGCCAAAACGCTGTTCAGTGATGTCTCTCCGTCCTGGACTAGCATGACTCCTGTGTGAACATTTTGACATTGAAATCTGACCTGTCATTAACTTTTAACTTTATGGAATTTCCACCAGAGACCTTCTTCTGTCTCTGGGGCCTTGTTCTATTGACTGAATCACGATCACTCACACATTTGCCACTTAGATCTTCATCCAAATCTTTCATAAGCATCTTGGACAGGAGATCTGTGTACCACCAACAGCATGGCATCTCACAAAGGAGGCATCCAGCACTTTAAAAAAAGATAAATTAGAAACATCTTAAAAGCAGAAACCCCAATAAACTCTGTTTTCCCTGTTAGCATCATAGACTCGAAGATGGAGGGACATGAAAGGACACTGTTGCTACTCCAACAGATAGAGACCATCCTTTACTGGAAAAGGGGCAGGATAAGGAAAGGTGGGGGGGGGGCTGGTGAAAGGTCGGCTCAGTGACGGGGACAGCAGGAAGTCAACCACCCATTAACCAGCCATTGCCCCTCTTAACCCTGAGCTTACCCACTGTTAACTCTTATCTACACATATTAAGAATTTGTCTAAGGTTTACTTGAGGAGGAGTATGGTGTCAATATGGGAATGCGATGGGAAGATCAACCTCTTCATTTTAGAAAAGTCATTTCACATTTTACAGATGTCCACCCTGCCTGCTGCCTACCCACAGGCAGATGCCATGCCTTCAAGTCAGCCTGTCATGGTGCCTCTTTTCAGAGGTCAGTGTGTCAGACAGACAAATGTATCTGAATTCTCAGGTATCTGAATTCTCAGCAGGTGACACGCCTTGCTGAGGGAACTAATACATTCATTTGACCTGGAAGGAGAGCTCCAGCGTTCTCCCCTAGGACTGTGTGACATATTTCCCAGGGATCTGCAGGAAACATAAAGCTACATTTACCAAAGGAGCCGATGATGACAAGAAGTGAAGAACCATGAAGATTATAAAGCATCTTTTTTTTTTAATGGCCCCAAACCAAAGACACAACATTAAACAAGAATAAATGGCAAATCCCACTTTGGGATTTCTAAAGGTCATTGCAAACGTACCAGAGGGAGAGGCCAGAGTTGCACATTCTTAATGAGAATACCAGACGGTTCATCATTAATAATAGCTCCAGTCTTTAGAACGTCCACCATATCTCACTGGCTCTGCATAGAGAGTATTCCAGGCAGTTCAGAAAGGCCAAGGTAAGTTCTGTTCACAGTTGTAGAAATACAGTTTCCAGGTTGAGGAAGGTTAAAGAATCAGGCTACTCAAAGCATCCAACAGAGAGTGTGGTGTCAATCCTGGGAGACCCACAGTCAGGGAGACCTTGATTACTTCCGAAGAAAACAGTACGGTGAAGATTCCAGAAACTGTGTAAGATGACAGAGGGTTCAAGAAATGGGGAGCTCCAAGTAAAGAAGAGAAATCTTAGGAGTCATGTGTCAAACACTGAAAGGTCATATTGAAGGAAATCAGATGTGGGGCACCAGCAGGGAGAAGAAGCGGGCTCAAAGTTTGAGAGGACATCACTGAGCATCCTGATGAGCTTAAGCAAAAAGAGACATGTGTTGAATGAGTGTAGGCCAGTTCACCATTTTACTGGAAAGTCCGGAGAACTAGACAGGGAACCAACAAGACAGTCCCAGAAGATCAGAAACTTCTGGGTTGTCTTGACTAAAATCTAGAATAAAATCACCCCTAACATGTCCTTAGCCTTGTGTCACTCTGGGAGCCCTGGTGGCGGCATGGCAAAACACTCACCTGTGAAACTCCCTGGGAGAAGGGTGAAAAGGCAATCTGCAAAAAGGACAGCCCAGGAAACACTGGGAGGCAGATAGACACTGTCCTCGGATGTGTCTGTGAGCGGGATTGGACCTGGGGGCAAGGCCCTCTCTGTGTGTCATGCAGCTCCAGATTTAAGTCCCAGGAGGGTGAGTTTTACTGGATGTGTCTGGGTCACGCATGTGTCCCTTGACTGTGGCAGGTAAGAGAGAGTAAAGGTCTGGCAGAAGACACTTCCAGAGACCCCCTTGACGTATACATTGACTGTCCATTCCAGGATGCTCTAGTGAAAGAAAGGCTATTCCCTCAAAAGGAGATTGTAGTGCTCTTAGGAAGAGAAAATGAAATTAAGGTGTCAAAGAAGAGATAAATGACCACTATCCAGAGCTCCAGAAATACCTTCAAATCGTAAATGACCCCTGAGTGTTAACTCCAATGCAGTCGTGATGCATGGAAGAATTGAAGCATAAATCAGAGCATCGAAGAGGCCGAATTAAGAGGTACTCTTGCCTAAACGCCTAAGTTCCTAACATTCTCTAAGATTCCATAAGTCTAAATAAGTGACTTTCAAGTTGGAGTCCTGTCCGCATCCAGTGAGGCACTCTTCAAACTCCTTCTGCCCCACCCCGTCCCTGCTCCCAGAGACCATGGTGTTTCCCTGGCCCCCTCACCCACCTTTCACCCCCATTTACATCAGAGAACCTAAGGCATACCCCCGCCCCACCTCCACCCAGGTTTCAGCTATTTTACCACTACCTCTGCTGGTCAAACAGCTCAGGAAACAAGACTTGAGGCTCATCAGTTAAGAAAATTCTTTTGTATTTTAAAACCCTTTTGAGTATTTAAAATGTCTAACTTGGTTCAAATCCAGCAGCGGTTCTCCAGGAGCAAGGCTGGGTAGCTCCCACGACCACCAAGGTGCAGTGATGCCCCAAAAACAAACAAACAAACAAAAAATAAAATGTCTAACTTGGAGATCAAAGGTGGTAGCCTGCAGTAAGGATTACAACTCAATGTAAAAAAAAAGTCAAAATCCTCACCACTGGACCATGAGGTCACATCATCATGGACGGAGAGAAGGTTGACGTTGTCAAGAATTGAGGTTCACTTAGATGCACAATGAATGCTCCTGGAAGCAGCAGTGAAGTGATGAAGGGTCAAGTTGCCTCAGGTACATCTGCCTCAGGAGACCTCCTTAGAGTATTGAAAAGCAAGGATGTTCCTTGAGGACTGCAGGGTGCCTGCCCAAGCCATATTTTTATATCGCCTCCCATGCATTTGAAAGTTGGACATCAAATAAGGAAGGCAGGGGGAAAATGGATGCATTTGAGTTATGGTGCTGGAGAAGCATATGGAAAGTATCAAGGAATGATAAAAGGAAAAACCTCTCTGCCTTGGAAGGAGTGCTCCTTAGAGGCAAGGATGGCAAGACTGCATCTTACATACGTTTGACATGTCAGGAGAGACCAATAGCTGGACAAGGCCACCATGCTGGGTGCAGTAGAGCGAGGTGGAGAAAATACAGAAAGCCCCCAGGGGATGGAGGGACAGAATGAGCACAGCAATGGACTCAGGCAGAGGGTCAATTATGAGACGGCAAAGACCAAGCATTATTTCCTTCTGTTTGGGCATAGGGTCGCTAATTGGAACCATCTACTGGGCCCCTAACAACAACAACCTGGAGGTCTGGGCAGTAGACAGAATCTCTTCACTCTCCTCTTAGCACTGTGGCTACAGCCCTGGCTGGACCCCCCATGAGGACATCAATGTCAACACCCATCAGCCCATGCAGAAACTGATCACAGGTAGTCAGATGATCTGAAAGCCAGTGACTGTGCACTCTCAGACTTGGTGCCAAAAACACACCCCCAAAACAGGCATGGGCCAAGCATGTCATAAAGGCCACACATATAGACAGAGGTAAGCAAAAGAGTAATGTTTGGATGTCCCAGAACTGTGTCTCCTAAACTGAGCTATACTGCCCCGTGGGGATGGGGCACACTAGAATGATCCAGGGAGGCAACAGAAAGCAGATACCTACATTTGATCCTGAGTTATCAGCTGGAGTATCAAAAGTTTTTCATTGTTTCTGGGGTGGGTGGTGGGGGCGAGGGGGGTGGGGTGTTACTGAGTGATTTCTTTATGTGTGTACAAAGGGGACAGTAAACCAAATAAGTCATCTGTCCTAAAAGATGGTCTGGAGAAGGAAGATTCTAATTCTGTACCAACTGTTCAGATGATACTGTGAGTCTGAGCAGGCCCAGGTACCACTGCCTGTACCTGGACGTGAAGGGGGTGGGTAGTCTCGGAGAGCACCCCAGACACACTGAAGACAAACAAGGGCACAAGACGCTCCCGGATTCTGGGGCTGAAACTCACAAGTCCAAGACCAAGCAAGCACAGGAGGAGCAGCCACAGACCAAGGAAGAAGAGTTCTCCCAGACCCGTCCGAGAAGGCAGAGGCTGAAAAATAAAGTCTCCACTTGTGGTAGTTACATAATCTGGTGTCAACTGGAGACTATTCAGAGGAAGGAGGTGGAGTTGAGCTAGTCAATCAGGTTGAAACTTGATTACCTCATTTGGAGGGGTTACCAAGATTAAATAAGAAAAAAGCTCACTAGGGACGCGCGCGCGTGTGTGTGTCTGTGTGTGTGTGTGTGTGTGTGTGTGTGTGTGTGCCTCTCTCTCTTTCTCACTCTTTCTGGTTGGTATTTCTAATAACAAGACACATGCAGCTACACTAGAACCCTGGAGCTGGAGGAGCCACATGGAGACCCCTGCCAGCAGGGAGATGTTCCACTGCCACTAGATCCACAAGACTTTCACTCCCTGGCCTGTGATCTTTCCACGTTACGCGTCATTGCATGTGTTGTATGAGTCTGAAGAGGAATTTATAGATTTGTATCAGATATTTGAGCTAATATCGGACTGATGGACTTGATTTGGACTGGGCTTGGGAAGTTTTCTCCATGTTTAACTGATGTAAAGTTCTTTCTTATACACATGAGTGTTTCTAAATTTGTTTCTCTAGTCAACCCTGACGAATACAGCATTCTAACCTGCCAGGGCGGCCTATCAGTCATTCAACAAAACCAGTCTTTATCTGCCTGCCTCTCAAAAAAAAAAAAAAAGGAAAGAAAAGAAATATCTGTGAAAAATGAAAAAAGCCTGGGCTGGAGAGAATTAATGGTCCGAGCTATCTAACAATGCTGTGAAGGTTGGCTTCCTTCTGCTACTGCTATTTTGTTTGGATGGGGTCCAGTTTCCCCCCTGCATGAAAGGAGACAAGAGCTGTTTGAAGCCATTAACAGGAGGGACATTTGAATTAATAACCAGGCGGCCAGTCAGCCAGGAGCAATTCGGAACATAATCTTTTCCTTGAAAAAAAAAAATGTTTTCCCCATAAGACTGATATGCTGCTACATTCTGCTCGGTCTGACATGCCACTACACAGCCAAAGAATGTATCCTTCCAGCTCTCTTATTTTTTTTTAGTTGCTGTAAGTAAAGTATCATAATTTATTTGCATGGAACTCTAGTCTGTGGGAGGTGTTGCACAGGCTGATCCCTGAGCATAAAGTCTGTCTTGGGATCTAAAGGGAATTAAGAGCACGAGGGTCAGTCAATAAGCCTTGCTCCTAGACTGCCCGTGCATGCGTATGTACGCAGGTTTATTCCAAACACAGTGAGCTTTCACGGGGCTCTGCTATCAGTGGGCGGCTGAAGACAGTTGTCCCAGGACTGTGTTAGCCTTTGTCTCAATAGGGAGCTTCTTCCTCCCACCCCTCACCCCCCAAAAAAATGCAATCAAAAGGATAAATGCCGGGGACATCTGCTGGGCCAAGTTAAATTCAAGGCTGAGGGGTCATCTCAGTAGGTCACCATAACTGTTTGGCGGGGACTGCTTTGGGGGTCTCAAAGGCGTCATCTGCACAGATTTTCTCAAAGGACACAGCATGATCCCAGGAATTTATTAGAATGAACACTTTTGTTTTTTAATGGGAAAACTGCTTCGGTGAAAAACGGTCGGGGCATGTTGAACCAAGGAGTTATTATTTTTTTCTTCACAACAGTGTAGCTCCTGATCTTCAAAGGTCTAGCCTCAGAGAATGTCTTTGGGAAATCTTCCCCGCCCCCCGCCCCCCCCCCCCAACACACACAGCCCTGATCTTACCCCCTTCTTCAGACTTCTTTCTGTTCCCTCAACCCAGAGACGGTGGCAAGGGTTTGATACCCGCACTGCTGTTTTGATGTAGTGTCCATTGGAGAGCGAGGAAATCTTCCAGGAAGACTGGGAGAGATGGAAGCACAGCCCGCAGAACGTGTCAGGACCTAGACAGATGGCACGGTGACAGACCGTAGCTTCCCGTTTGGGTATTTCTGTTTAATAAAGGTTTCTATTATTTCATAGGAAGGCTTCTGGCTGACCTTCCTACATTGACGTGCCTAATGGGTGCTCTTCAAATGACCTCACATGAACAGTGCAAGAGACCAGGCGGTGCGTTTGGTCGGTGTGCGGGGCAGGGCAGGGTTGTTTCCCAAGGCGGAACTAGGAAGCACACGCAGACCAGTGACAATTCCTCTGGTGACATAGGTCTGCTGTTCCACAGCCTGAGGGTCTGTCCACAGGAGGCCTCTTTAGTGAGCCACAGACAACAGCCCATTGCAGAGGACAGAGCAGAAGGCTAATCAAGGCAGATGTGTTTCTCCTCTTCAGAAGAGCAGCTCTAAGGAACAATATGTCCTAGAGGGAAACTTGGCCACGAAATTTTTCTCCACAAAGCCAAAGTCAGCCTATTCCCCCAGCCGTGGGGCTAGAATCCAATGGAGAAAAAGAAAGGGTGGGAGGAGAGCCCAGTGGCTAGAGCTCACAGCCCAGCTACAGACACCCTGAAACTGTTATTTCCCAGGGGCCTGGCTGTCTCATTTTTAATCTTGCTCATTCTAACTACATTTTCCAGGTGTGGCGGTCATGTGCTCATGGAGTCTAGCCTGTTAATCTGGAGATAGCCATTGAGTAGCCAATGAGGCCTCTGTGTGGGCATGACTTTCTCCTGAGACTTCTGGGAAATATCGTGATATTTCCCTCATGAAGATGAGAAGCTATCTCCCCAGTTGTTGGGAGTTAGTTTCAGAGACGACAAATCATGGACAAGACAAGATGGCAGCGTCTGAGGAGCTGAAGGAGTCAGAGAAGTCACAGGGCCTTGCCCTGATGGAACCAGACCTTGGAAGCTGTAGAAGCTACGTGGAAATCCCTGTCAGCACTGAGTTGCTTCTACCACCACTGGATGCTGTTGATGGGCCCTGAGACCTGGAAGCAGGAGCCAAGGGGAGACCCCTGCCGGTGCCAGGATTCTGCACCCACTGGCCTGTGATGTCATGAGTCAGAAAGAGACTTTATAGACTGATGTTGGGCATATGGACTAATATAGGACTCACAACTTTGAGCTGGACTGGGTTGGGATGCTTTCTTAATGTCCTATTCCTCTGATTCATAAACCGTACCCTTATATCCATATGCGTGTCTATGAAATTTGTTCCTCTAGTCTACCCGGACTCACACTCCAGGGGCTCCCTAGTCACCAGGCCCTGTGGTGAGGGTTGTCAAAGGAAACTAAAGACAGACAGGATCTCCCTTTATCGGACTGGCAGGGGTCCATCTCCAAAGCTTGGGAGAAGAAGAAGACTCCTAGAGTTCAGTCTTGCTGTCGGCGAGAGTTAGAGTTTGTGTTACTCAGCTAGCCAGGATTCTCAGTCAATTGGCAGCGATCCCCCATGATGTGGCCTAGCTTGACATGATCACCTCCCTGATGGGATTTGCCATGAGCAGTCAAGCCATGGTGGGGAAATCAGGATGCAGTGCACCACCTTCACCCAGGTGACCCCCTGAGTCGACTGTGATCTGGTAGAAGTTGACCACCAGACCTTTCTATTCGGGTTCCTCTGAGTGGACTCAAACCTCCAACCTGCTGTTCATACTGGCTCTTTCCATTGTCCCAAAGACTCCAAGACTTGCTGACTTGAGATAGTCAACCCAAGAATTACTTTTCTAAATATTCAACATGTTAGATTTTTTAAAAAACTGAAGTATATCTTACATGGACTGAATGAACAGCTTTGAAGTACAATACTTGTTGAGTTTTGTCCTCTCCTTTTAAAATTATGCCATTACAAATATTTAAGGAGTCCTGCTAGGCTGTTGGGTAAGCACTGGACAGCTTGCTTTAAGGTCAGTGGTTCAAACCCACCAGCATGTCCTCAAGAGAAAAAGGAGATTAATTGCTCCCATGGAATTCACTCAATGGCAGCAGGCTTGGGGTTTATTTGTTTGTGGAAGGAGCATTGTAAATATTGAGACATAAAGGTTGCTTACAATATTTTGTAAAAATAGTTTATAATTGATAAGCATCTCTAGGCACACCTTCTTCTATCTTCTTGTTTCTCTGTTTTCAAATGACAGCTCTTGGCCTAAATTCTTTTAATAAATAAGACACTGAGCCTGTGGTTTGTAAGTTTCCGTTAACGTGCCCCTGTAGGGGATCTTAGCATGTTTATTTCCTCCTGCCACACACTGTCCAGAGTTCAACCAGGCTAAGTGTCTGGAAAGTTATTTTAGTTAAATACAAACTCCCTTAAAGCCAGGGGTGTGCAAACAAACGCTCTTGAAATGCTCCAAGGAAAGAAATACAATGAAAATGAGCTCCTTGCCTCTAAAAGTGAGGCCAGCTGGTTGCACTTTTCAAAAATGCATGTGAATAAGAATAAAAAATGCATCTGGCTCTCACAGACAAATATACCTGGGCACTAACTCTACGTGATGTTATCTGGAGTCGTTTGCAAACCAAATGGTGAGTGTATTGCCTAATTGGGTCTGTTGGTATCATTGCGTAGCCAGGCATCCGATAATAGGAGAGCTGAATAAGTTGGCAGAAAAGACTGTCTTTACATCAAGCCAAAGCATGGTCTTCTGGCTACTGCATTCTTTGCAATGCCCCACCACACTGCACCTGGACCCCTGACCCCTTCCTGGAAGACCTCACCCTGACCACCTATTTCTTTCCTCACTCTCTTTCTCTACCTGAGGCTCCAGCCTTATGTTAGGAAATGGATACGCTGGCCTGTCTATGTCAGGGGAAGACACTGTTCATCCTTCCTCCTATAAGTCTATGGATTTGTACCTACAGGGATCCCCGGGTGGCACAATGCTGGAGTGCTAACCACAAGGTCGCTGGTTCAAACTGATCAGCCCTACTGCAGCAGAAAGATGAGACTGTCTGTTCCTGTGTTGATTGACAGTCTCTGACACCTGGGAAGCGGTTCTACTCTGTCCATAAGAGTTAGAATGGGTGACAAAGCGGTGGGTTATCTTTCAACGGAAGCCCCTGGGTGGAGCAAACACTGAAGAGCTTGGCTAAACTGCAAACCTGGCTGTTGAAACCTTAGGAGAAAGGTCTGGTGATCCGCTTCCAGGATTGCTCAGTGACTAAAGCCCTGGGGAACCCCCTTCCGCTCTGTGGGGTCGGAGAAGCTTGGAATCAGACCTAACTCGCCAGCGAGGTATCGAAGCCGTCCTTTTGTCGAAATCATGTTAAAATCAAAGCAATCCCTGCGGCCCTGGCCATTCTGATCTTTGGTCTCTAGTAATGTCATGAAGTTAGAGAACCTCGTGTTGGCCTCGGTAGAGAGTCAGCCTGAAAGAGGAAGAGCCTCCCAGGGGTGCATTGACACAGTGGTTCCAACAATGGCCTCAGCCTAACAACCATGAGGATGAGGGGGCAGGACCAGGCAGTGTTTCATTCTGTTCAACACAGGGTCGCACGCTGTGAGTCAGAACCGATTTGATGGCCCTGAGCGGCATTCATCGTTATCAAGTATGATTCACTTTTTTATGATTCATTTTTTATCTTTGCAATGTGTCAGACTAACATTTGAGACCAAACATTAATGAATGAACTCTCACTTCATGTGATATTTCATCTCTGAGATCCCTCAAAGAGCACCCTGGATCCTGCTAATAGTAACGCCCACCAAAATTCATTTTTAAAAGACAAATGAAAACCTATGAGCACTCTGGAACATAAATCAGCCTTTTCCTTTCCTATTGACAGTTGGTGTGCCTTACTGTCATGTACACAGAGTGGAACAGGAAATTCATTTCTCCCGAAGAACGGGAACTGAAGATGTAATAATTCAATAAATCACCAAGAAGAAATATTCTCCCTGAGGTTGAGTTGCCGGGAGGGAAGGCGTGCCGAAAAGGACTGTCCCAAATTGTATGGTTTAGGAGAATTCGTGTTTCGTTATGTTTTGGTGAATCCTCTGAGATACACAACGGGAGCAACACTTTTCTAGAGACGCGGGTGCATCTGCTGCCTTGACAGCCCCAGAGCTGGGAAAGAAGTGGCCACTTCGGATTCCAGATAGCTTCTCTATGGAGAAGAGGGTGCGACGGGAAAATGGCCCATCTCCTGTTCGAACGCTCCGGGGCGCCTAGTTCTGGACAAGCCACCTGGGCAGACGGGCGGAGCAAGTCTCTTCCTGCCTAGGAATTACAGACTGTAGTGTGCCGATCAAGAGATCAAGGGACACATCACCCCGGGTCAGTCTGCAGCCACTGACCTCTTTAAAGGGGTGAAAAGCCAGGATGTCACTTTGAGGGCTAAGGTGCGCCTGCCCCAAACCGTGGTTTTTTGGATAGCCCCATATGCGTGTGAGAGTTGGACACCCAATCAGGAAGACAAATGCATTTGAATGATGATGCCCGTGAAGACGATGGAAAGTTCGGTGGACTGCGACAAGAACGAGGCATCCATCTCAAAAGAAGTGCGGCCGGCTTGCTCTTTAGAAGCCAGGCTGGCGAAACGTCACGCCATGCCCATGGCACGTGCTGTCAGGAGAGGTCAGTTCCTGGAATAGGGCAGCACGCTGGCGAGACGAGAGGGGCAGTGAAAAAGTGCAAGGCCCTCAACAAGACGGTTCGGTACAACGGCCGTACCGATGGAGTCACACAGCGACACCACTCTGAGGATGGTGTGTTTGGTACTTACTGGTCACAGTAGGTCAGAACCAGGTCAACTCCACGGCACTACCACCAACAGTGTGCCAACATTCCAAAACCAAATCCAAAGGCCACCTCCCCACCCACCCCCCAGTCATTTCCAACTCAGGACGTCTCCTCGTGGGTAGAGTAGAAGCGTGAGCGTGACCCTAAGCTTTTCAAGGTGACCTTTCAGAAACAGATCACCTGGCAATTCTTGGGGGATGTCCCTGCTGGGTAGAGACCACCAACCTCAGGGTGAATGGTTTGCATCGTCCCAAATTTCGTACCCTGCCATAAGAGTCCGAATCAAGGTGAGTCCTGGGAACCCAGCCCTTTATCACTGCATGAGAGCCTGGAATTCCCAGAAACCAGACTCTGACTCTGAAAAGGATCGCCACGTGTAGCCAACATCTAACGGGAAAGAAGTCAGCGAGGTCTGACAAGGGCTCCCTGCCGATTCATCATGCAAGCACCGCAGCCTGCTCCCTCCTTGACGAGCGCGCCATGTCTGCCCAACTTATTATTCTCTATCTGCCTCCTTCCACCAGAGACCAACATGATGAATGGTAACCGGAGCGGCCCTTCGCCTCTGCTGATTTCAATAAGGTTTTGAGCAGCCTCTGCCGGCTGACAGGCGCCCAGAAAGGAATGTTATTTTACTAAGCTAGATAGTAACACAAGAATTATTTGTGGAATCGATTTGTCTTGTTCAACTTTAAAATCTAGGACAGGGTTTTCAGTCATCTTCTCCCCTCCCCCTGCCTCCGCCACATACACAGATGAGGCACAGGGTTAATGCTCCATGCTGCCCATGGAAAGGTGGGAAGTTCAAGTCCAGCCAGCTGTGCCTTGGAAGAAAGGTCTAGTGATCTCCTCCCCACCTCTGAAAGTAAGTAAGTAAATCACCACTGAGTCGCTATGGCAAGCCCCATATAATAGGCTCTTTCTAAAAGGCAATAAAAAAAAAAGTCACAAGAGAAAACAGATACAGCCCGGATAACAAGAAGATTCTCCAGCAAACATGTGAAACATACAAAAGGAGGCTTCAAAAGTTCCTGAGGAAATGGAATGAAAAGATAACTGGGTTCCCCACCTGCCCCGCGCCCCGACTTTGAAAAACACCCTGTGTAAGTGAGAGTGAATGGAAGCAGACCCACTCTCATGGTGACCTTGCGCCGACGTTACAGAACAGAAGAGTATTTCCTCCTCCGTTCTGTGGGCAGCAAGGCCCGGCCAGAGTCTCAGCTCTGTGGATCCCTCCCCAGCCTGTTCTCTGATCCCTGCTGTTCCTCAGCTTGTGGACAACACCCACCTTAGCCAGTCATCTCCACGGATCTTCTGATCTTTCGATAATTCAGAAGCCATGATGATCCTCATCACCCGACCCGATGGCCTCATTCCCATAGCAATCAAACTACCTTCCAAACAGGATCGCATCCACAGGTACGAGGGCCAGGAACGCAGCACACCTGCTGAGGGACACCTTTCAAGCCCTAAGACCTGCTAATAAGAAGCAAGTACCAACAGCTGTACCAGCAGACAAACCCAAACCCGGAGGCCTTTCCGGCGCCTTTGGGAGCAGCCTAAATAACAGGAGATCTCAGGGAGCGAGGCCTCCATCTCGTCCACCTCTGGCACGCGTATCCAGCTCTGGGGCCAGCTCGAGAAACGCCGCAATGAAGGAGACCAGGACCTTGCTCTCACCATTGCCCATATCTGGGTGAGAACCGGAAGGAGATGACTAAATAAAGACACTCCTGTGATGAAATGTCCACAGAAGATTTTGCAGGTATCGGCGAGGCCAATGACTCTCACCGCCTGCGAGCCGAGTCTGACTCTACTGCCAGACCCACAGGGTTTCTGACGTTGTCAGCCTCGACAGGGGATGACTCAGTGGTGTGTCACCCTCCCTGTGTGTCCCAGAGAGGGTGCTCATTTGACTCTGGAAAGGTGAGCACTAGCAAGGGCCCACGGTTTAATAATAATATAAGGCCAACACTGCTCAGAGTGTCTTTAAAAATCTGTCCAACCCACTGCCATCACGTAGATGCTAGCTCAAAGAGGACTGGCGCAAAGACTAACACCCCATAAAGCTCCCAAGTCTACAGACCTTCTGGCAGCAGATCCCCACAGCTATCGTGCAAGGAGTGACTGGGGGTTGCAGGAGGTAGGGGTTCAAACTCCAGACCTTTTGGTTAGCACCTAAGCACTTTCACCACTGGCCGCCAGGACTCCTTTTACAAGTATTAACCTTTTTCCTTGCTCATAACACCTGGGTTCCATTCTTGGCATTAACCCCATTGCATGAAGCACAGAGATGTTAGGTCACTTCTCCAAGGTCTTGCAGCTAGGTGTACTCTGTACACCTGGGATTTGACTCACACCTTCTGACTCCAGTCTCCAGACTTTAGCCACCTCACAGGAACCTGCCACAGGAATGGGCAGTGACATTTTCCAAAGAGGGCCCAAGACATAGATTGTGTGAAGTGACAGGTGGGGAGTGCACAGAAGAAATGACTCCATCCTGAAGGTTGACTGCAGAGAGTGCCATGGAACCCACAGGAGTGTAATTGTCTACTCAACAGATGAAAGGCCACCGGCTCCTGTGTCATCCTCACAATCGCTGGTGCCTTTGACCTCAGTGGGGCAGCCACTGTGTCAGTGCCTCTTGTCAAGGGCCTATCTCTTTTTCCCTGCTCTGCTGCATGACCAAGCATGATGTCTGTGGAGGTCATGTATTCGTGATGTCAATTTTGTGATTGGGATGTAGGGGTGGAGTCTAGTCAGTCAATCTGGAGATAGCCAATGAGGCCTCTGTGTAAGCTTGGCTTTCTCCTGAGAATTCTGGGAAGTCTTGCGGTATTTCCCAATTGGAAAAGAGAAACTTGACTCTCAGTCTCTAAGACATGAACCACTGACAAGACAAGATGGCAGCATCCAAAGAACTGGAGGAGCCGGAAGAGGAGCCACATGGCCTGACCCTGTTGGAACCAGAACTCTGAAGCTGGAGAAGCCTTGTGGAGACCCCTGCCAGCACTGAGATGTTTCTAGCACCAATGGATACTGATGATGGACCCTGAGCCCTGGAAATGAGGAACCATGAGGGGATCTCTGCCAGACTCTGTACCCACTGGCCTGTGACTTCATGAGTTGAAAGGAGACTTTATAGACTGGTATCAGACATATGGGCTAATATCGGACTTATGACTTTGAACTGGACTGAGTTGGTATGCTTTCTCAACGTTCCATTCCTCTTGTCTATAAACCTTTCCCTTATATCCATATGCATGTCTATGAATTTGTTTCTCTAGTTTGCCCGGACTAACACAATGTCCTTCTGCAGGGACTGCTCTCTCCTGACAACATGTCTAAAGTCAGTGAGACAGAGTCTCTCTATTCTTGTCTTTCAGGAGCATTCTGGCAGTACCTCTTCCAGAAAGATTTGTTTCTTCTCTAGACAGTCCATGGTATTTTCAATATTTTTCACCAGCACCATAATTCAAATGCATTGATTCTGTGTCAGTCTCCCTTATTCAATGGCCAACTTTCACATGGATCTGAGGAGACTGAAATACCAGTGACAACTTCCAGCATCACAGCAACACCCACGCCACCACAGTACGACCAACTGACAGACACGTGGTGACCACAGGGGTCTACAGCCCTGGAAACCCTGTGGGGAAGTCCTACTCTATCCTACAGCGCCACTGGGATTCAGAATCAAGTGGATGGATTTGGATTTAATATGTTTTTTTTATTTCTGTGCCTTTTGTCAGGAGCCCTATCCTGGTGGCATGGAGGTTACAGTTTGGGCTGTCAGTTGCAAGGTCCACAGTTTGAAACCACCAGCTGCTCCTTATGGAGGGAAATGGAGCTTTCTCCTCTTTTAAAATGTTAGACACTCACAGGGGCAGTTCTGCCCCATTCTATTGAGTCCCTGTGAGTTGCCATCAGTCTGATGGCAGTGAGTTTGGTTTGAGGGTTTGGTTTGGTTTGGTGAGACACACACACACACACACATTTAAATACTACAAGGAAACAGATGGACTTTGGACCTCCACTTAACCCTTACCTCAGTACAAGAATGATTTGTCCTAATATTATGGCAAGGTTTGATACTCACCTCCCTGACATGATCGCTGAAGACAAAATAGGTACATCAGCACATGTGGTGAAGAAAGTTGATGGTGTCCAGATCTCAAAAGATATAGCACCTGGGATCTTAAAGGCTGGAAGTTAAACAAGGAGCCATCTAGCAGGGAAACCACAAAGCCCAAAGGAAGACACACACCAGCCTGTGTGATCATGAGGTGTTGATGGGAGCAGGTTTCCGAAGTTCAAAGCAAGCAATCAAATTGATGTGAAGGTGCGTGGACAAAGTAGAGACCCCAAACCCGCCTGTAAGATCATTGGACAAGTCCCTCACAGAAAGGCCACATGGCAGGGATGCTATCTCCAGGATCCAGTACAGCACTGATTAAATACATAACTATTTTCTTGTTCTTTAATATTTCCTCCACCCACTATTATGGCCTTCATTTTGCCTCACTAATCTTGCTAGACCTGCATATGTACATTGGTATAATTCGGGTCTTAATTTTTATTCCTAAAATCATTTATTGGGCACTCTTGCTGCTCTTACCACAATCCATCCATCCATCCATTGGGTCAGCACATTTGTACATATGTTGCCCTCGTCATTTTCAAAACATTTTCTTTCTACTTGACCCCTCAGTATCAACTTCTCACTCATTTTTCCCTCCCTCATGAGCCCTTGATAATTTATAAATTATTATTTTTCATGCCTTACACTGAACATTTTTCTGTTGTCGATCATTGCCCTGACTGGCTTGTCTCTTCCTTGTGACCCTTCTGTGATTGATGTCCAATTGTCTACAGATGGACTTTGGGTCTACACTCCACCCTCCCCCTCAATCCCAGCAATATGATTTTTTGTTCTTAGTCTTTGATACCTGACTGCTCCCATCGATACCTCTTCCATGTGGATTTTACTGCTTCTCAGCTAGATGATCACTTGTTTATCTTCAAGCTTTTAAGACCCCAGACAATATAGTTAAGATTTATATATATGTATATATATATATTTGTGGACATCACTGTCCCCTGGTGAGAGTTGGAGGCCCCGCCTTGCTCCTGGAGAGCTGCTGCTGGATATGAACCGCCAACCCTTTGGGCTGCAGTCCCACACACAACCACTACACTACTGGGGCTCAGCCTAAGATTTTTAGATGCGTGAAATCCAAGATAGACAAATTCTTCAGAAAAAGTAATAAGAGTAATGATTCTCTGAGGGCAATGGGAGGAGGTGGGGTGAACTAATAGCAATGGTGTATATATAACCCCACTTGAGGGGAACAACACAATTGTAGGTGAATGGATACATTGAATGGCTTAAGATATGGGAAAAAATTAATAATATATAGTATATTAAGGGTCCATGGGAGTGGCAGGATGGGGATAGAGGGGAGCTAATATCAGAATCGAAGAAGAAAGAAAATGTATTGAAAATGATGATGACAGCAATTCTACAATTATGCTGATTTAATGGAACTATGGATTATAATAATATCTATAAGAGCTCCTAATAAAATGTTTTTTTTAAAAAGCAGACATACACACATAATTCCCTTGTTTTAACAAAGGTGTTACATTTTACTTCTAATATATATATATTTAAGTTATATTGTGGTGATTGGATTTTTTTAAAAACAAAGACATATTTCTGCCTTCTCAGTAAATGAGTCCCTAGAAATGAAAACAAATCATGTATCCAGCACTAACCAGGCAACTGTGTTTCGTGGTCTGTGTCTCATGGCATGTGCTATCCCTAAAAAATGGTACTAAACAATTTCCAGCAAAGGGAAACTCTAGTCTTCACCTACACAGAGAAGACTGGGTACGAGACCATGGACCCAACATTCTGCTGTTGTTTTCTGCCTGCCCAAGCCAAAGACTCGCCCACCAGACTCAGCAGTGCCATGAAGCCTGCACAGTTTGGCACGAGTCCCCCAAGGTCAGAAAATCGGGGATGACATAGCTTGTTCTCATTTTAAAGAGCTGGGTACTCTTTTGATCTCCCCTTTCCAGTATGTAGAGCTTTTCCATCTTAAATGTATTCTTACCAGCAAAGAAGACCAAGACACAACCGGAAGTGAAAGACTTCTGCTTTCCTTGACCACTGCTCCTGGCTCTCCAAGGTCAACTTTCAGTTCCTTGCCCCAGGAACTCTGTTTGCCTGATGTTGGCTCTGTCCTTCACTACCCTCGTCAGAGCCAAGTTCAACATCTCTTCCTCAGCCAGCCCTCCCACCTCCCCTGTACCCCCCACCACAAGGCCCTCAGCTCCCACAGAATCCATTTCTTCTTTCTCTGGAATGTGACTCTCTGAAGGTGGACATGTGTCTGTCTGATTCATTGCCACATAACCATAGGCCTGGCTGAGTATCCGTTCAGTAGATATGTAGGGACATAAAAAATCTCCTCATAAGTCAGGTGCTGTTCCAAGTCTTTCATGGGCCCTATTTTATTTCATTCTCAAAGCACTTCTATACAGTAAGATCTATTCTTCCTCTTATAGATGCAGAAGCTGAGAAGAAAGAGGCCCTGATCTTGATCGTTGAATGAGATCAAACTCCAAGCATGCCTCCTTCATCTTCTGACCCACTGGGCCAGTAAAAGCACCTCTCTGTGACCGTTAGCCATGTTCACAACTCTCAACTCATGTTAGGTCTTAGAGTCTTAGGCACCATCCTTTTGATGTGTTTTTAATCGAGGTGAATGTGCATACAAAATTTGCCTTTCCGAGGTTTACAATTGAGTGATATTTAGAACATTCACAGTTATACAACCACTACCTCTATCTAGATCCCAAACGTTGTCATTGCTCAAAAAACATCCCCCATACCCATGAGGCAGTTACTCCCTACTCCCCCCCTCCCATCCCCTGAGAACCTTCCATTTTCTGTCTAGTCCTAGATCTGCATATTCTGGATATTCCACAGAATTAGAATTATACCTTTTGTCTTCTGTCTTTCTTCACGTTAACTGTTTTCAAGGTTGTCCTGTGCTGCAGCATGTATGAAAACGTAATTCTTTTTTATGGCTGCATAATGTTTATTAATAAAAAGTAACACAAATATATTATAAAACAGTTTATTAATACTTAAAATATGATACTATAACTAATAATCGTGTGTGGCTAAAGTACATATGCCACATTTTGTTAATGTATCTAATGATCTGTCGATGGGCACTTGAGCTGCGGTCACCTTTTGTCTATTGTGGATTGTGGATGGCACTGTTATAGACTATGTATATGCTAACACTTGTTTGAAGACCTTTCTTAATTATTTGCGGTATACACCTAGGACCAGTCCATGCTGGGTCTCGGGAAAATGCTGTGTGGGTTCTTGAGAAATTGCCAAGTGACATCACCTTTTTAATCTCCCACGATCAGCGTGCAAGCTCTCCAAGTGCTCCACAGTCCTGCTCACGCTGATCGTCTGCTTTTGAATAGGAAGTGATAACTCCTGGTGGCGTTGACTTTCATTTCTCTAATGACTGCGGATGCTGAGCATATTTTTATTTTCTGGTTGGTGGTTTACTCACTGTTTTTTTCCCCAGTGATTTTATTGGGGGCTCTTACAGCTCTTATAATATTCAATACATCTTTTGTATCAAGCATATTTGTACATATTCATATTCATTTCCAAATATTCTATTTGAGCCTTTAGTATAAGCTCCTCTTTCTCCCTCCTTTTAAAAATTTTTATAAGTCATTTTATTGGAGGTTCATACAGCTCCCATCATGATCCATACATACATCATTTGCACATTCGTTGCCATGATCACTCTCAAAACATCCTCCCTCCACTTAGAGCCCCAGTACCAGCTCCCCATTTCTTCCCTCCTGATGAAGCCTTAATAATTTACAAATTGTTTTTACTTTTTCATATCACACACTGTCCAATGTGTCCCTTTACCCACTTCCCTGTTGTCCATACCCCAGGGAGGAGATTATATGTAGATCCCTGCAATTGGTTCCCCCTTTCTATTCCACCATCCCTCCACCCTCCCAGTATCACCACTGCAAACACTAGTCCTGAGGGATCATGTATCCTAAATTTCCCATGTTTCCAACACCAGTGAACAAATCCTGGTCTAGCTGGATTTGTCTTGTAGAATTGGGATCATGATAGTGGGCGGGAGGAAGCATTTGAGAACTACAGGAAAGTTGCATATTTCATTGTTACTACACTGTACCTTGACTGGCTCAACTCCCCCCTGCAACCCCTCTGTAAGAGGATGTCGCTTCATCTATTGATGGGCTTGTGTCCCCAATCTGTACTCCCCTTCATTTATAATGATATAATTTTTAGTTCTTTGATGCCTGATATTTGATCCCTTAGACACCTTGTGGTTACACAGGCTGGTGTGCTTCTTCTATGTGGGCTTTGTTGCTTCTGAGCTGGATGGCCACTTGTTTACTCAAGCCTTTAAGACTCCCTCATTCACTGTTTTTTTATAAGACATGTCTTTCTACCAGCCCTCAGTCTGTTTTTAGATTTTTGCATCTGCTATTATTGAGTTATGGGATTTCTTTATAGATTATGGATACATTCGACCCTTATGAGATATAAGACTATTACAAACATTTTCTCTCATGCTATGCATGGTCTTTCCCCTTTCTTGATAAAGTTCCTTAACACACAAAATTTTCAATTTTGACGAAGTACAATTTATCCAGTTTTTCCCTTCTGTTTGCTTCTGGTTTGGGTGTCATCTGACACTATCTCCTATTTATCACGGCCCCCTCTTCCTTTTACCCTCTGTGTGTGGTCTGATTAGCAGAGTCGTTGCTGTTGTTGGTGCTGGTGAGGTGGTTCTGACTCATAAGGGCCCTGTGAGTCAACAGAACAAAGCACTGCTCGGCCCTGGGCCAACCTGCCAATGGTTTCTAAGCCTGAACCCATCACTGGGGTCACAGTCACAGTCCCTCTCATTGAACACCTTCCTCTTCTTGCTGCGCCTCTGCTTTCCCAAGCATGATGTCTCCTGACAACAAGTCCAAAATACAGGAGACCAAGAAATGGGCCAAAAAACCATCTGTCTTAAAGGCAAAGATGGGGAGACTTTCTCTCATGTACTAGAGATTTAGAGAGCTCTTGAAATAACCACTCCTGCAACTTTGTAACCGATAAAACCACTTGTAGTCACGCAACCAGAGTCCAGTTTGGAGTGCATTGAGGCTGGTGTCAACCCGTCTCTTTTCCAAAGTCCTGGACCCCAGAATAATGTTCATTTTTCCCCCTAAATGTTAAGCAATCAGTATTCTATAAACCTAGAATTCATAAAAAGAATACAGGTCTGCTTTTCCCTAATTCGCTATCCCTATGTGATCAAGTGACCATGAGCGTTGGGGTTGGGTTTGGTGTTAGTGTTGGAGTTGGGTTTATACTGGGGTTGGGAGTGGTGTTAGTGTTGGGGTTAGTGTTAGTGTTAGTGTTGGGATTGGTATTGGTGTTGGGGGTGATGTTAGTGTTGGGGTTGGTGTTAGTGTTGGAGTTGATGTTAGTGTTGG
>PVJH01030946.1:0-24242 GCA_004026705.1 Nesogale talazaci
TTCTTCTTCTTCTTCTTCTTCTTCTTCTTCTTCTTCTTCTTCTTCTTCTTCTTCTTCTCCTTCTCCTCCTTCTCCTTCTCCTTCTCCTTCTTCTTCTTCTTCCGCCAGAGGGTAGGGGTTAGATATGCCACCACTCTCCATCTTTCTTTAATCAGACAGCAACTCTTCCTCCAAGGGCACCCTACCTTTCTACTGTGCTAAACAATCCATTGAAATGACCACACGGATTATAAAATACTAAAGATAGATTTATTGGTATAAATTAGTTTTCTCTTGTAATTTTATGAGGGGGCTTCAAAAAGTTTGTGGAAAATGGAATGATCCTTTGATGACCTGTCTTATTAGGGAAGTCAGACAAAGTTTACCTCTGGTGATTGACTTATTTAATAATGTCTTCCAGCTCCATCCATATTGTGTCATGCATCAAGATTTCACTTATCCTACAGGCTGAGTAGTAGCCCATCATATATGTGCACTATGTTTTGTTAATTCATTCATTTGTTAATAGGAATTTAGATTGTTTCCACTTTTTGTCTACTGTGAATAATGCTGCAATAAACCTGAGTGTATTAGAGTCTCTCCTTTCAAGCCTTGGGGTATAAAACTAAGAGTTAGCTCCAAAGTGAACAGCAAGGTCAATGGTTCTCATCATTGCAGTAACTAAGTCAGGCTGTCTTGGTGAGCGCTTTCTTCTTTTTCACTGCCCCTCTACTTTGCTGTGGGGGCATTCCTGGCAGGACTTGTGGCTCTGGGGGGAAGGTGTAGAAAGTGCAGGATGCTGCTGTGTCCCCTAGAGAGATCTTGAAGCCACTGGGTATCTGCACCCTTCGGTAGCTGGAACATGTGCTTCCAAGTCTCCTGGAATATTCCGGTCTTGAGTCAGGTGGAAGCTGCTAGGTATTCCACGTTTCCTTGACTCCTGGAAAGAACTCCAGTCTTGAGACAATAAGACGTCAGACCAGCTCACCTGCTATCCTTCTGCTTTAAATCTCTGAGATACAGCCTATCAGAATGCTTCTATCTTCCCCATAGTAACAGCTAAGCTCCTGTAATATTATTGGACGATAATGCCCTATAATGCAATTGGATCTTTGGATGATGTGATGTGATTGGTGAAACAGTCTTGTAAGATAATTGGGCGGTCTGACTCAGCCAGAATTACCTTATTTACATATCCCACAGTGTGGGCCAGTTATTTTTCATGGTGCAAACTCATGACCTTATAAGGATGTGTTTAGAAACCAAGAAGTATGTGAAAGAAGCTATCTGATCGGTCAATGAAACTTATACAAGCCTTGCAAAAGTTGTAATATAGTTAGATCTGCATCATCAAGCCTGGTCTCCAGAGTCTGTGTTGGTGACTCTGTCGCCCTCACTTCCCTCCTGCATGCCAAACCCATTCCCACACTGAGCCACACATGATATCCTTTTCCAGTGATTGTCCTCACCTGACAATATGTTTAAAGTTTTTGCCACCCATGTTTCTATGGAAAATTCTGGCTCTACCTCTTCCAAGACAGATTTGCTTATTCTTTTGGCAGTCCATGGTACTTTCAATATTCCTCACCAGCACCATAGTTAAAATGCATAGAGTTTTCCTATGTCTTCCTTACTCAGTATCCAACTTTCACGTGTTTATGTGCTGACTGAAAATACCAAGGCTTGGGCTAGATGCACCTTAGTCCTTGAAGTAACAGCCTTGCTTTTCAACACTTTTCAAAATCTTTTTTTCCCCAGTGACTTTACTGGGGGTTCTTACAGCTCTTATAACATTCAATATATCATTTGTATTAAACATATTTGTACATATATTGTCATATTCATTTCCAAATATTTTCCACACTTTAAAAAATCGTATGAGGCAGATTTACCCAGTGCAACTTGTCATTTGACCTCTTGACTGCTACTTCCATAAGCATTGATTGTGGATCCAAATAAGATAAAATCCTGGACAACTTCAATCTTTTCTTGATTTGTCATGCGTGATGTTCCCTGGTGGTTAAGTTGTGAGGATTTGGGTCTTTCTGTATGTTGAGTTATAACACACTGAAGGTCACAAAACTTCATCTTCATCAACAGGCGCTTCAAGTCTTTTTCAACTTCAGCAAGCAAGGTTGTTATCTATAAATCAACAGCTGTTAATAAAGCTCCCATCAATCCTGTTGCCATATTCTTATTCATATAATCCAGCTCCTCTGATGATTTGCTCAGGATACACACTGAACAAGGATACAACCTTGACACACACTGTTCTGAATTTTAAACCATGCAGTATTTTCTTTTTCTCTTTACACAAGTGCTTCTTAATGTACCAGTTTTTTATGAACACAATGAAGTGCTCTGGGATTCCCATTTTTCTCATGGTTATTCATAATTCCATATTTTGTTATGGTCCATACATGCAAGAATACCTTTGCATAATTCATAAAATATAAGTAAACACTTCTCTGGTCTCTGCTTTCCACCAAGATCCAGCTGATGTCAGCAATGCTAGCCCTTATTCCCCATCCATCCTCTTCTGTATCTGGCTTGAATTTTTGGCAGTGCTGCTGCAACTGCTGTTGAATGATCTTCAGCAAAATTTGACTTGCATGTGGTATTAGTTAATTGTATTATAATTTGCATTCTGTTGTGTCATTCTTCTCTGGAATGGGCACAACACATACAGATCTCTTCCAGTATTTGGCCATGTAACTTTCCTCCAAATATCTTGGCATAGATGATTAAGTGTGCAGAGCTTCATCAGCTTGTTGAACATTTCAATGGGCTCCTTTCACTCTCCTTTCAATAACATTGGTTCATGAGCATATGTTACCTCTTGAGATGGTTAAATGTCAACTAGTTCTTTTTGGTACCATGACTCTGTGTATTCTTTATATCTTCTTTTGATGTTTCTCATGTAATTCAATATTTTGCCAATAAAATCTTCCAGTATTTCATATTGAGTCTTGAATGTTTTTCTTTAGTTTTTTCATTTTAAAGTATGTCGAACATGCTCTTCCTTTTTGGTTTTCTGACTTCAGGTCTTTGTACCTTTCTTTTCTTTTAAAAATTAATAAAAATATATTTATTAAAGAGAATATGACGCATCACACACTGAACAAAATCCTTACTGGATTCTGAGTCAGTTCTGAACATCCCTAAAAATCCCTGTGGGTTTCTGAGATAGTACATTTTTTTTAATACTTTACTTTTATTGGGGATTTTTAGGTCTCTTATCACAATCCATACATTCATCCAGTGAGTCAAGTACAATTGTACATATGCCACCATCATCATTTTCAAAGGATTCTCTTCCCACTTGAGACCCTGATATAAGCTTCCCATTTCTTCCCCCCCCCCCTGACCACTCTCCCTTACAAACCCTTGATAAGTTATGCATTATTATTTTCATATCTTTCATTCTCCTCCATTGGACATCATCCACTTTTCCATTATTTGTTCCCGGTGGCGGAGGGGATATTGGATAAAGTGACCCAATTTTAAGCAGGACACTATTGACTGGTGTGCGGGGGGGAGGTGCTCTTGATTAAAAATTTGGTCTATATGGAGCAACAAAAATTTCCATAGAATGCAAAAATAGTATTGTAATATATTTATTTTTAATTTTAAAATGCTGTGGGATGTTGCTAAATTGTTAAAAAGTGGGGCATCTGATCACTTTAATATAGGATGAGCCTTGTGATCAATTCCCCCTCGCTCCGCCTCCCCTTCCCTAATGCTTCTGGCATCTCTGCTTTTACTGTTGGCCCTGAGGAGTTGATCTCTTCTGGATTCTCTATGCTGTGGGCTTTTATCTGTGCAGTGTGCATGTTCTGGTCTAATCTATTTTGTAAGACAGACCCGAGGTCACGATAATGCAGGTCACGAAAGAAGCAGCAAAGAACTAAAGGAAAGTTGTGGTTTCATTGGTGCTATACTGTCCCCTCACTGGCTCACCTCTTCCCCGTGACTCCTTGTGAGAGGATATCCAATTTCATTATAATATTTTACTTTGTCTTCTTGAGCAGCCCTTTGAAATTTTCTGTTCAACTTTTTGGGTTCAACATTTCTTCCATTTGAGCAAGTTTCAGAGACTCTTCTGACATCCACTTTAATCTTTTCTTTCTTTCCTGTGTTTTTTTTTTGGGGGGGCGGGCATCACTGCCCTTTGGTGGTCATGGGAGCTCCTCAGCCTTCCTCCTGGAGAGCTGCTGCTGGATTTGAACCGCCAAGCCAGTGGGCCGCAGTCCTGCAATCAACCACTATGCCACCAGGGCTCAGCCCTCTTTCCTGTGTTTTTTATCACCTTTTATTTTCTTTTTGACTGATGTTCTTGATGCCATCCCACAGCACTTCAGGTTTTCTGTCATGAGTGTTCAACGTGTCAAATCTCTTCTAGAGATGCTCTTGAAATCAGGTGAGCTATTTCAAGATTGCATTTTGGTTCTTGAGGAATTGCTTTAATTTTCTTCAACTTCAACTGAACTTACCTACGAGTAATTGATGATCTGTTCCCCAGTTAGCTTCTGATCTTCCTTTAATTATTGATATTGAGTTTCTTCACTATCTCTTCCCTTAGAAGTCAACTTGATTTCTCTTTATTCCATCTGGGGACATCTTTAAGTGCTGTTGAAAACGGTATATGAATGAAAAAGTTGTTGGTCATGCAAAATTCTATCATAGAGTCTCCAGCTTTGTCTCTACATTTTCCAACTGTTGTCCCTTCTTTCCTGCTTCCAACTTTTGTATTCCAGTCACCAATAGCTATCAATGCATCTGGATTATATGTTTACTCAATTTCAAACAGACGACATTGATAAAATTCTTCATCACTAGCTTTAGTTGTTGGTGCACACATTTGGATAATAATTATATTGCATGGATTCCCTTGTGGGTGTACATACATTATCCAATCACAGTCAACATTGCACTTCAAGATATATCTTGAAATGTCCTTTTTGATGAGGAATGCAATGCCATTCTTCTTGAATGTATCATTCCTGACATAGCAAAACAAATAATTTTCTGATTCAACATGGTTAATACAACTTCATCTCAATTTACAATAACTTGGGATTGTGATTGTTGATCTTGAAGAATTTAATCTCATTTTTGATGACTTGTAATTTTTGTAGATTCATGTTTGTATATTTCAAGTTCCAATTATTACTAGAATTTATAACTTGTGAATTATATATAAGAAAAAACTCTTTCCTGTCTCATCTAATATTGTCAAAGGTGATTATAGTATAGGAATTTCTTTTTAATATCTGCATAGTTAGTATATTTATATATGCAAATAATTTTTGCTTCACATTTGCATTTCCACACACATATATTTAGACAATGCAAGATTTTGTATTGCTTAGACTTCAGAAGAGAAAAGTAAAAAGTACATATATTACCCAAATCTGTAAGATCTGATATCATGCTGAATTTTGGAAATACTCTTTATTTCTTTTTTTGTAATCAGCTCATACATCGATTTTCACAATACATAATTACATATACTGTGCCAAGCACCTTCACATGTCTACTTTCATGAACATTTTCAAATATCCGCTTTTCCACTCGGGCCTTGATATCGTTTTTCATCCTTCCCCCTCCCTCCTTGCCCCTCCCCAGTCTTCATTACTTTATAAATTATTGTTCTGTCATATCTTACACTTCCCGACATCTCACCCCGCCCACTCCTCCGATGTCTGTCCTCCAGAGAGGAGGTTATGTGTAGTCGGTTCCCTCTCTGTACTCCACCTTCTCTCCACCCGTCTGGTAACTTTAGTCTCACCACTGACCCAGAGGGGTTCATCCGCCCCGGGTTCCCTGTATTTCCACTTCCCATCTCTGCCAATGTACCTCTTCCAGTCCAGTGGGATTTGCATGATAGAGTTAAGACCATGATAGCTGGGGGGAGGAAGCCTTAAGAAGTAGAGGAAAGTTTTATGCTTAATCACTACCTCACCGCATCTTGACTGGCCCATCTCCTCCCCATGACTCCCCTGTAAGGGGTTGTTGAATTACCCACAAGTGGCCTTGGGTCCCCACCCTGCTCTCCCCCTCATTCTTATTGATTTGATTCTTGTGTTTTTGATGTTTGATATCTGCTCCCTTCGACTGCTCGTGATCACATAGGTTGGTATTCTTCTTTCATGTTGGTTTTGTTGCTTCTGCGCTAGATGGTCACTTGCTCACCTTTAAGCCTTTAAGATCCCAGCTTCTTTATTGTTTGGTGGCTGGGTGCCATTGGTTTCCTCTGCTCTGTCTGCCTCTGCACCTTTTTGTCCTCAGTGAGCAAGTCAGGAAGGTGAGCACATAATGATGTGATTTTTGTTCTTTGATGCCTGATACCTGGTTCTTTCCACTCCTCATATTGCACAGGCTGGTGTGCTTCTCTGGTGGGTTTTGATGCTCTGTTTGGTCATCTTCAAGTCTTTAAGACCTCAGATATTATATCTTTTGATAGCCAGGTACCATCAGTTATCTTTACCACTCTTGCTCATGTCCCCACCTGTCCTCAGTGATCATCTCGGAAGGTGTATACACAGTGATATGGTTTTTTCCTGTTTGATGCCTGAGATCTGATCCTTTTGACATCTTGCAGCCACACTGACTGTCGTGCTTCTTCTGTGTTGGCTTGGATAGTTCTCAGCTAGTTGGCTATTTATCTTCAGGCTCTGAGACCCCAGACTCTATATCCTTTGATGCCTGGGTGCCATCCGTTTTCTTCACCACATTTGCTTATGCATCTATTTGACTTCAGTGATCATATTGGACCAGTGAACATCATGGAACATCATGGAAATACAAAGTGTTTCTTCATTGAGGGAGTGCCTGGGTGGGGACCCAAGATCCAGCTGCCACCTTAGTACTAAGCCTATAACTATATGTACCTGAATTTATTCCCACCTTTTCATAGATAATTTATTTACATATATAAATGCATGTGTTTCGGCCTCTACAAGTGCTCTTTGCCTTCTCATTCCTTCCTCTATTTCCTTCTGCCTTCCTCCTGTCCCACTGTCATGCTCAGCCTTCATTTGAGTTTCAGAACTCCCTCTCTCTTACATTACCCTTACTTCAGCCCTACCAGGCGTCCCACACCCTCCTCACCACTGATCACAGACCCCTTGTTAATACTCTTTATTTCTATGAATGTATTGAGTTATAAGTTGAGCACTAACCATGAGGTCAGCAGCAGTTTAAAACCACTAGCTCTTTAGTGAGAGAAAGACGAAGTGTTCCACTTTTGTAAAAATTTGCAATCTCAGAAAACCACAGGCATTTATACTCAGTCTCATAGGGTTGCTTTGAGTTGCAATTCATGCGATGGCCGTGAGTGAGTGAGTGAGTGATTTGATACTTTAAAGAGTATAAAGTCAAAGTGCATTGCTAGGTCCAGAGTTTGTCCAGACTTTGTTATTTCTGTTGTTTTTCCTCTTTTTGTTCTTAAATCAAGGCTTATAGCAACAAATGTAATCTGAAACTCATTTAGAAAGATCAAGACAGAGAATTTTCCTGACATTTCTAAGGGCTATTTGAAGTAATCTTGGAATCCAATTCTTCACTCCATGAAGCGTACCTGTGTGCATCTGAGGTCTAACTGACCCAATGGAAAACTACAGGTTGATATTCCATTTGTTGACCAGCCCGTGATTTCATTGACAGCCATCCTGGGTGAAATTGATGGCAGCCGCAAAGTAAAGTCAGTGGACCATGGCCAATGTCATCCTGCTCACTTGGATCTCGGCTCCACCTTCAGCCTTACTGTTTGCTCTGGCAGGCGGCTTTCTTCTCATCTAATTTATAATGCTTCAACATGTAGCCGTGACCTCACTGGCATGCCTTTCTGGTCACTCTGTGAAGGCTCTCCACTTCCAGAGCCAAGCATGGATGTTTCCCAGCGAACAGTTTGCTTTCCCTGTAGGTACCACAACAGGGGGGCGAAAACCATGGTTGAGAGGCAACACTTAGAAACTCCTGAAGTTTTACAGCAGACAGACTTTGATATTTTGTATTATTATGAGAATTTGTCTTTTCTGCAATTCTATTAAATAAGAAGTATCATCTATTTCCCTTCCCTGTCTTTTAATAAAATAATTGTACCTGCCCCAATTTCAGTCTCTATCACTGGATCTTCTTTGCCAAAGGTAGGTCCATCCAAGTTAAGGAGACTCAACCATGGGACTATTGAGAGAAAAGCATGCTAGCTGGGTTTGGAGTGGGAAAGCCTAAAGACAGATTTGTCAGCAATCCTATCCTTTCCAGGGGAGTTCCTAGTTGGGAATGAAGCCAACAGGGAGGAAAGCAGGACTGTGAAGTGGAGACAGGTCCCCAGACCTGTTTCTCCATGCCAGACCCTACCTGTGTTTGGACTTCCAGTCTATAAGCCATGACAACCCCCAAAATTGTTTTTTGCTTGAGTCAGTTGGATTTTCTGTCAATAGTGTTCTAAAAGTCTTGACTAGTAAATGACTTTTAGAGAAAATTATTGTGTCTTTCTGTGGTCGTCCCCTAAGGTGACTATCTTAATTTGTGTTTTTAGTAAATAACTTTTCCCCAGGCATTCCCTTTTTCAGAAAGATGGCATGAATCCAAAGTGTAGTAATTATTGCAGAGAGTGGATTATCATGACCTGCTGATGTTGTCATGTGAACGTTGTTCTTATCACTGCAAGATCAACAGTTCAAACTCATCTGCCACTCCAAGGGAGAAAGACAAGGCTATTTGTTCCTATAAAGATTTATAACCTCAGGAATCCTGCGGGTCAGATTTGATTCCATGGCAATGGTTTTTTTTATGGATTTAATAATGAATATAATTTTGTTTGTTTTAGTGCATTTGCTTTCTACATTAGGAATCTTCCATATGATTTCTAGCTATCAAGATGAGCATACAGTCTTTAATTGAATCTACTAAATGGAGTATGTAACTGTTTTAAAGTACATTTAATTTAAATCAGAACTATCAAGCCAACCCTGCGATAGAGGAGAAAATGGAAAATTTTAATATTTTCATTTTATGCCTCAAGAGCCTAGGTGATATAAGTGGTTCATAGTGTGCTCTTCAACTAAGGTTGGTGACTAGAACCCAGTGGCTTCTTGGAAGAAAGGCCGAGTTGGCCAAGAATTGAGAAAGCTCAGCAATAGTGGACAGCAACAAGAGTTAATCTCCTGGAAGTTTGAAAAGAATAAGTATCACAATCTCTCTGGATTTTCAGATTTTCAGTATCTGCAGGGGGAGTTTAACAAATCAATTCTGACTCATAGTGACCATTGGACAGGTAGAACTGCTGCTGTGAGTGTCTAAGACTTTAATTTTCTGCGAGAGTAGAAAGCCCTATCTTTTGAGGAGTGACTGCTGGTTTGGAGTGACTGACCTTGTGGTTACAAGTCCCACATGTAATCCCATTTCTTTTGAATTTTTAAAATATTTCTTTTGTATTTTTAAAAGGTAAACACACAGAGAGAAAAATAACATTTTTAAACTAGTTTTCTGGCATCTCTATAACATTTCACTCCTATATTTGACGTTTTGTAAGCACCTCTATATACAGATATTGATGTTGCAAACCTAATATTCTGTACAGCAAATTGGAAGATGCATCAGTTTCTCTTCTGGGGGTTTGGTAGATCACCTTAAGACAAATTTACTTCAAACAACATTGAACCCTGGAAGGAGCTGCATGAAATTTCAGTTCTAATCTGAAAGTTAGAGATCAAAGCATTCTTCTTAGCCACAGTATCATTTAAAATTTTTGTATAACAATCCAAGTATTGCAGGCCTTTTAGCATAAACATCTGAGACTGATACTGATACCATTTTTGCTTCATTGATTTCAAATTGAAACTGGACAATTCACTTCTTACTGTTGTAAAACTTGAATTCAACCCATGGCCCTACGTGAGAAACACTGGAGACACAGTGATGGGATTGCACCCAGTTTGACCCCACCAAACTGAGACAGAACACGAAGGGTGTCCAGTAGAGCAGAGGCTGGTGGGGGGAGCAAAGGGAGTGTCCAGGATAGACTGTGAGGCCAGGGCATGGCACCCTATCAGACTCGATTGGAGGGCACTTCTAGAGGTCAACAAACAGACCTTGAACTATTTAAAGGTTTTTCTTTTTTATTATTTTTTTTCTGGATATTGGTTTTGTTTTCTTTTATTGCTTCATTTTGCTATGTTTTGTTTTTTGTGCATGCTATTATCTCTGCGGGACTATCTAGATAAGATAGGCTGGATGAGCAGTCTGGAGGAGAAAGCAACAGGACCAATGGTTCCAGAGGGACATGAGAGAGGGGAAGGTGGGGGAAAGGAGGTGGTGTTGACTAACCCAAAGACAAGGAAAGAGAAAGTGATTCAAAATCAGTGACAAGGAGGATGTGAGAGGCCTGGTAGGGACTGATCAAGAGTAATGCAACTAAGAGCAATTACTGAAAACCAAGTAAAGGCTGGGCATCATAGTGGGACAAGAGGAAAGTAAAAGGAAATAGAGGAAAGAAATAGAAGGCAAAGGGTATTTACAGAGGTCTAAATAAAGGCACGTACATAAGTAAAATATTTATATATGATGATGGGGAAATAGATCTATGTGCATATATTTATAGGTTTAGTATTAAGACAGCAGATGAACACTGGGCCTACACTCGAATACTTCCTCAATGCCAGAAAACTCTGTTCTATTAAACTGGCATACTCACCTTCCCAACATGATCGCTGAAGACAAATGTGTACATAAGCAAATGTGGTGAAGAAAGCTGATGGTGATCGGCTATCAAAAGGTATAGTGTCTGGGGTTTTAAAGGCTTGAAGGTAAACAAGTGGCCATCCCACATAGAAGAAACACACCAGCTTGTGTGACCACGAGGTGTTGAAGGGATCAGGTAACAGTCATCAAAGAACTAAAATTATAGGGCTGAGCTCTGGTGGCATAGTGGTTGAGTGCGGGACTGCGGCCCACTGGGTTGGCAGTTCACATCCAACAGCAGCCCTTCAGGAGCAAGGCTGGGCTTCTTACTCCCACTGGAATACAGTGATGCTTCCCCGAAAGAACTAAAATTATATCATTATAAAAGAGGGGAAGTATAGATTGAGGACCCCAATCCCATCTGTAGGTAACAGGACATCCCCTAACAGAAGGGTCACAAGGAGGAAACCAACCAGTCAGGGTACAGTGTAGCAATAATGAAACATACAACTTTCCTCTAGTCCTTCAAAGCTCCACCCCCCCTCCCCCATGATATCTGTGGTGGTCATGTGCTTATGTCAATTTCATGATTAAGATGTAGGGGTGGAGTCTAGCCTGTTAGTCTGGAGATAGCCATTGAGTAGCAAATGAGGCCTCTGTGTGGGCATGGTTTTCTCCTGAGATTTCTAGGAAATCTCCTGGTATTTCCCTGGTGGAGATGAAAAACCATCTCCCCAGTTGTTGGGAGTCTCAGAGACAACAAACTACAGACCAGACAAGATGGCAGCGTCCCAGGAGCTGGAGGAGCAGGAGGAGAAGCCACACAGCTTTAGCCTGATGGAACCAGACCTCTGAAGCTGGTGAAGCCACATGGAGATCCCTTCCAGTGCTGAGTTGCCTCTACCACCACTAGATGCTTTGATGGACCCTGAGCCTTGGAAATGAGGAGCCTTGGGGAGACCCCAGCCAGCATTGGGATTCTGCACCCACTGGCCTATGACTTCATGAGTTGGAAGGAGATGCTATAGACTGGTATCGGGCATGTGGGCTAAATATTGGACTTATGGCTTTGAACTGGACTGGGTTGGGATGCTTTCTTAATGTCCTATTCCTCTTGTATATAAACCGTACCCTTATATCCATATGCGTGTCTATGAATTTGTTTCTCTAGTTTACCCGGACTAACGCAATATCACTACTTCCATTATTATTCCTGAGAGGTTTATTTATTCTGGCTTCTGTGTTTTGAGAGATCTTACTGATACCAATGTACATGTTTTGGTCTAGCCAGATTTATAAGATAGAACTGGGGTCTTGAACCTCCCTCTGGTGTATTTGTGCACTGTTGTGCTTTTCCACCCACTGCCTTAATCTCCCCATCTCCTTTTTATATCTCCCACCTCTCTTTTCCCCTTCTTTATGTTGGTATGCTGTATACACCATTGGGTGTGGTCTGTCCCTGCCTGTGTGCCTGTCTCTCAACCCATAGTTTTTCTTTGATTTTTTGGTTTCTATCTTGATTGGATCTACCTCAGTGGAATCATACTGTACTTGTCCTTTTGTGGTTGGCTAACTTCTCTTAGCCAACTCTTCCCATGAGATAATGGGCTTCATGCATTCATCACTATTTTTTAGGGATGCATAGTACTCCACTGTGTGTATGTACCAGTTTTCTAATCCACTTGTCTATCAATGGAAATTTAGGTTGTTTCCAGATATTTGCAATTGTGAATTGTGTCACAATAGACATTGGATTGCAGATGACTGGTTGTGGTTTATTTCTCACTTCCTGTGAGTATATGCTCACCAAGGGGATTGCATGGTCACAATGTAACTAAATTTCCATTTTCTTTAGATATTGCCAGATCACTTTCCAAAACGACTGCCTGTATCTATAAGACCACCAGCAATGGATGAGAGTTTCTATCTCATCACATCCCTTCCAACTTTTGTTGTTCTCTGATTTACTTTGGAGTCTGTGATTCACCTTGAGACTGTTGTTATGCATGGGTGAGGTAAGGCTTTTGTCTAATTTTTATGTACGTAGATAACCATTTTTCCTAGCACCATTGTTAAAGAGGGCATTCACTTCCCATTTGATGTTTCTTTTGGCCATTATTGAAGTTCAGTTGTCTATATGCTGCTGGTTGCATTTCTGGATTTTCCATTGGTCTAAGCATCTGTCATTGTACCAGTATCATGCTGTTTTGACCACTCTGGCTGTGTAGTATGTTTTAAAGTCAGGAAAGCTTCAAGTAAGAAGTTCACCTCCTTTGTCTCTTCTTAAGGATGTTCTTTGCTAATTTGGGGATTCTTCCTTCTCCATATGAAGTTGATAGGAAGTTTTCCCATTTCTTTGAAGAAGGTTGTTGGTATTTTTATCAGTAGAATGTTAAACTTATATAGTACTTGGGTAGAATCGACATATTTATTATATTGAGTCTTTCAATCCATGATAATTAGATATTCTTCCATTTGTGGAGGTCATTTTGGTCACTTAGTGTTCTGTAGCTTTCCTCATACAAATATTTTGGTTTTTTGTTTAGGTGTTTCCCTAATTATTTCCATTTGTGCTTGCCTATTGTGAAGCACACTGCCTTCTTGATCTCCTCTTCCATGGTCTTGTGCAATATACGCAGCAAACATTCTTCACCTTATTTGCTTATGCACCCACTTTGTCTTCAGCGATAATGTTGGGAAGGTGAGCATCATGGAATACCAGTTAATAGAACAAAGTGTTTTTGCATTGAGGGAGTACTTGAATGGAGGCTAAATGTCCATCTCCTATCTTCATATTAAGCCTATAAATATATGCACATAGATCTATTTCTCCATTGTCAAATATAAATATATTTACATATGTACATGCCTGCATTTAGACCTCTATTAATGCCCTTTTCCTCCTAGTTTTTTCCTCTATTTCCTTTTAGTTTCCTCTTGTTCCACTATCATTTTCAGCATTCATTTGGGTTCAGTAATTCATCTCAGTTACATTATCCTTGATCAAGCCCTACCAGATTTCCTACACCCTCCTCGCCACTTGATTTTGGATCACTTGTTGTTCCCTTGACCCTGGGTTTGTTAACACCACTTCCTTCCCCCCCACCTCCCTTTTCCCCATGTCTTCCTGGGACCATTGGTCCTGTTGTTTTCTCTTCCAGGTTATTTATCCAGCCTATCTTATCTAGATATACCTGCAGAAATAATAACATGCACAAAAACAAGACAGAGCAAAACAAAGCGTCAAAAGAAAAGAAAAGAACAACAAAACCAATGACAAAAAAAGAGAAAAGCCTGTAGGTAGTTCATAGACTGTTTCTCAGCCTTTAGAAATGTTTTCTAGTTGAGTTTGATGTGCCACACCCTAGCTCCAAAGTCTGTTTTGGTACTCCCTCAGGACTTCCTTGCTCTGCTCTCCTTGCTGTTCTGTTACATACCCTGAGTGTTTTGCTTTGGTGTAGTGGGGTCAGATCGAGCACATTTCCCACTGTGTCTCTAGTGTTGTCCCCTGTAGAACTATGAGCCAGTGAGGGATGTCATGTCTCATAGTGGGGCTGCCCATATGATCCTCTCTGTGCATTGGCTACTCTGAGTAGAGATATGGTCCTCGAGGCTTGGTGGGCCAGGATGTGCTCCACTCTTTTTTTCCCTACCCCTTCATTTGCTCCTGTGTGCAAATCAGATATGTCCCTCTCTTTGAGCTGCAGCTTCAGGGTTGCCCTCTGAAGTAAATTCTTGGCGGGGAAGGGACAGATATCCATAGTCAGCATTGGGATCAGCCCCTCAGACCAGTTCCCTACTTCATGCTGGTATATTGCATTCACATCTTGGAGCACTGGGTTGAAGTTTGGTCCCTCTATTTCTGTGGAGATATAAACAACATCCTCCCCTTGGGGGGTTAGTGCCCTGTTCCCTGATACCCATTTCTTTTTTTTTTCTTCTCCCAGCCACCCCACCACTTTTTTGACTACCATATGTATCCCAGGATTTGGTCTGGCCCCAGCAATACTACCTGGACTTCACCCCAGGAATGTTTGTATATAGTAGTTTTTTCCCTATGCTCCCCTAGCATTTCTAAAGCTTATCTCAGTGGACTCATGTTGTACTTGTCCTTTTGTGCTTGGCTTACTTCTCTTAGCATAATTTTCTCCAGTTTTTCCCAGGCAGCGATGTGCTTCATGTGATCATCACTGTTTTTCAGCAATGCGTGGTACTCCAATCCATGTATGTACCACAGATTTTTAGTTCACTTGTCTGTTGATGGAAATTTTGGTTATTACCAATTCCTTGAACTTGTGAACTGTGCCATGATGAACACTGGAGCACAGGCGTCTGTCTGTGGTTTGTTTCTTTCCTTTTCTGGGTGTATGCTCAGTAAAGAAATTTTTCTCAGTTAATTTTTAAAAATTCAATCCCATCCAATTGAATCGGATTCATAGTGACATGACAGGATAGAGCTTTTGCGAATATCAATCTACAGAAATAGCTTGCCTCATTTTTCTCTCAGAGAGTAGATGGTGGGCTAAAGCCATCAACCTGGCTATTAGCAGGTCAACAGCTAACCCCTGAAAGACGTCTTATGTGATTTGCAAATCAACATCAGTGCTAAGGCAACCTCCAACTCCTCCTCGCTGAGATCTGTTAAAAACCATAGTCCAAGGGGATATCTACTTTCCCATTCTTGTCTTCTGTGCCATCTGCAGAATGTCTTCGGTGGCCCATGTTAATGTTCACATCACATTAGTGCATTTATGGTCTCTGCTCTGTTGGTGTAGTGGGTTATACATTGGACTGCTAAATGCAAGGTTAGCAGTTCAAAACACTTCTTGGGAGAAAGATGAGGCCTTCTATTCCCCTAAAGACTTGCAGCATCAGGAACCCACAGGGGCAGTTCTGCTCCATCCTTGAAGGTCATTATGAATGGGAATAGACTTCATGGCAGGGGGTTTTGAGCAATGCTTGCAAAGTTTTGATTCAAATCTCGCCGTCTCAGAGACTAAAATGCCACTTACCATTCCACTGACATGGTGTCCCCAAATGTGTCCGACTAGAACTATATGTAGGAGGGTTCTCCTTGGCTGACTGTGGGAGAAGATTTCCAGATCTTTCTTCCAAAGCATCATCAGTTTATCATCAGTAACCTCCATCTATCAGTTGAGCATGTTGGCTAGTGCACCACTGAATGACTTCATCTCATAGGCATTACAAGATAAAGGGACACACAAAGCCTTTGGTCTGACAGTAAAAAGATGTCCGTGTCATTCCAGAAAGGAATTTCAGAAAAACTGTGTGACGCTAAGCCAAATGACAAAGACCGATGGGGATATAGTTTGAGAGATGAATGGCTAGTGGTCGCTTCTTAAATTCCTTTTCTTGAAAAAAATCCAATCATGTAAACAATGGTTGTGATCATTTTCATTTTTAAAGAGCCAAACAAAATTTAAACTCGAGGAATAATTATTTACTGTTCTTCTCAAAAGTAGCTACTATTAATAACTTTGCATGTATCCTTTCTCACTTTGTTCTGTCAATTCGCAAAGACACACAACTGTACATATTTATTTGTGACATGTATAAGTTTAAAAGAAATAATAAAATGTTTTAAGATTGCACACAACTGAAATAGTCAAAGCAGGTTTGATAAAGAATGACGTAGGAGACCTTAATTTTCCTGACTTTGAAAACATTTTTCACAGCTACTTTAATCAAAACACTTTGCTATTGACCTCATGATAGAAAACTTCTACAATTATATGTCTAAGAGACACATAACACAATAAAAAATTAGGCCAAGAACATGAACAAACACATCACCAAAGAAGATGTTCAGAAGTCACTGGACTTATTGCCAATTTTTGTTGATTTTAAGGTTGCTCAATAACAACTTGAGAATGCCGTATATTTGCTATTTTCATAATTTCTTCTTAAATGTGAAATGTCTTCATTTTGCAGACAAAGAATTTTGCTGTATTGAATGAGTGCTATTGAAATTATTGCCTTGTGTGTAACCCTTTTTGCTTTTTTCATCAATGTTCTATCACTTGAGGTTTTAATCTGTGTAAGTGAACTTTCTATGTATCTTAGTTTAAATTATGTTATATGCATGCTAGATTAATTATGTTATCATTAGAATGATCAAATATTCCATTTTGATTTTTTATTTTATTTCTCAAAAAGCTGATAACATTCCCTCTAATGCTGACCACAAATACATAAAACCCTTAGATAGAGGAATAGATTTGGTTTTGTCCTTAATCACAAGGTCTCCTCTGAGAACAATCAGTTCTTATAATGTGGCCATGCTCCATACTTACCGTCATGAAGTGATTACTGAAGACATGGCTGTGATAACAAAGTATGGTGAAGAAATCAGTTGGTGCCTGGTTTTAAGGAAAATAATAGTGTTTGGGGTGTTAAGGCTTGTCTTAAAACAAGGAGTTATTTAAGTGAGGTGTCAGCTAAGTCCACTCAGAAGAGGCATACCACCAGGCTGGTTACTTAAGTATTGTAAATAAGAACATCCATTGGTAAAGGGGATGTTGTTTTAGAGTTTAAATTTGAGCACCCCATTTGCAGGATAATGGCCAACTTGAGACGACTATATATCTGCCATTTTCAAAGGTTATTTTTGGCTTTGTGTTACACATCTTAGTTCTGCTGATAAATAGTTTTGTTTTAGGGAATAAGTGTTATTGAAATCTATATCTTGTGTGCAACCAGTGGTGGGATTTAACCAGTTCACATCAGTTCAATAGAACTGATACCTAAGTTTTGGTTGAGTTAGGTGAACCAGTTGTTAAAATGGCACTTGTAATGAGAGTTCTCTCTAAGATGGATGGCAGGACTGCCTTCCAATGTGGAAACCACAAATTTACATTCCTTATTCTTTTTAATATTCATTTGGGCAATTTCATATTCTAAATACCCATAGTAATGTTCATCACATGCATAGGTATAAAAAATGAGAATTATGCTTGTTATATTTATTTATTCATTTCATAAAACTCATTGTGCTTTTGATGAAATGCTACATTTTTATTTCCTTATGTTTGTTGCTCTGGGAAACAAACATATAGCATAAAGAGAAAAAGTGCCAAACAACTATCCTGTTCTTCATTTCAGTATTGTGCTACACAACAAATTCCCATGAGATATTATGAGTGAATTATGCAATTCCTGAAGGTATTCAAAGAGCTGAAAAGATTGTGAGAAAAATTGCTGTAAGATAAGCAGCAGAAAAAAGGGGCTTTCCAAAAATGGATATAATATGGTCAGAGAGGAGAAATCACCTGTTTCTAATATATCAGACACAAGGATTATTGTCTAACTGAACTGACTTAAAAGGAATGGCATTCTCATCCTACAATGAAAAGATGGTTAAGGGTAAGTCACCTAGTGAATGATGCTTGGGAAAAGTGAATAATATTGCAAGTGAGGACATCAATCAGGAAGCAATAGGGAAGCTGAGTCTTGGTGGCACAGTGGTTGTGTGCTGGACTGCGGCCCACAGGGTTGACGGTTCAAATCCAGCAGCAGCTCTCCAGGAACAAGGCTGGACTTTCTACTCCCACCAGGGCAGTGATGCAAGAGAAAAAAGTTAATAAAAAAGAAGCAATATGGACATATATTAAATAAGTTCTATTGTTTTTTGTCAAGCATTATTTAACATTTTTTTCATCAATAGTTTAGAACTCTATTTTGACACAATCAGATTTTTTTTAAAAGATCATTTTAGTTGGGGCTCTTCTAGCTCTTATAATACATCAATTGTATCCAGCATATTTGTACATGTTACCATAATTATTTTCTAAGCATTTACTTTCTATTTGAATCGTTGGTATGAGCTCCTCTTTTCTCCCTCCCTGCTCCCCTCCCACTCTCGAGACCCCTTGAAAAATTATTTTCATATCTTACATCATTTGCTGTGTCCCCTCCCTCACAGTGCTTGGGGTGGATGGGGGAGGGAGAAGGGTGGTTATGCATTGGTCATTGCCCTTGGTTTCCTCTTCTTCTCCTTCTACTCCATCTTTCCTCTAATGGGGTATCAATACTCCTATTCTATTTCTGAGGGGGTTTATCTGGCCTGGATTTATCTGGCCTTGTCTTGAGCTCTTATCCGTATCAGTGTATATGCTCCCATCTAGCCTGAAATAAAAGGCAGGGCTGGGCTCAGGGTTGTGGGGAGTGAGGAAGCCTCAAGGAACCAGAAGAATATTGTGTCTTTCATCAGTGCTCGAATGTGCCCTGGTTGACTCCTCTCTTCCTTGTGATCCTTCTGTGAGTGGATGCCTCATCGTCTATAGGTGGGTTGTTCTAACAACCTGGCATTCTGTTGATGCTCACTCTCCCTGGACGATCACTGAAAATAAAATAGGTGCATAAACAAGTGTGGTGAAGAAAGCTGATGCTTGGTGCCCAACTAGTCTGGGGTCTTCAAGGTTTGAAGTTAAACAAGTGACCATGTAGCAGAGAAGCAACAAGCTCACATGGAAGAAGAACACACCAGCCTGTGTGATCATGAGTGTCTACAGGATCAGGTAATAGGTATTAGAAGGCAAAAAGCAAGCAAACCAAACATTATTGAGAATGAGGTGGGTTGGGACAGAGACACAATCAAGTTTTGTGTACCATATGAAATAATAGATTACCTTTTGGTATACTTAAATTATTTAATATGATCATTAGGGCAACAAACCAGTTGTTAAGTTATTTGCATCCCATCACTGTGTAAAACCCTCTTTGTGTTTTTAAAGTGTTCACTCACTTGAGTTTTTAAATCTGTATGTGAGCTTTCCACATATTTTATACTAAAACTACTTCATATACATACGGAGGCCAGTGAAAGTCCCAAAACCAATTACGGAGTTCCCTTGTGGCTTTTAGACCACTAATGAATTGTTTCTGATCATAAACTGGGGATGTGAATAGTCTTTTCCTCAGGCAGAGTGCTGTGGAAAGTGCATTGTGTCCCTAGTCTCGGCAGCCCAGGGAGGGGTAGTATCCCTTAGGGATTTGCCTGAGTGTGTTCTTGATGAAGATCAGTGTATTGTGCTTCACATAATCATGAGTCATGCCCTATGACTCATGCCCTTACTTCCTTGGTTGGAAGGCACTAGGCAATCTTGTAAGCTCTTCTGTCTAACATAAGTCTGTGTCCTAATAATGATTCCATTTTTCACTTTTGTAGTCTAACCTATAACTATGGTGCATCATCTGTCCCCAATCATTACTTTTTGACACTTTCTTGTATTCTCCATGTCTTATTTAAGTGGCTGTGTGGCTATGACCTTGTGCTAATAATGGTCTCTGTCATCCAGATGATGTGTCTTTGTCTTGTCTCTATCATGTTTAAGACTTAATAAAAGTTCTCCCTAAATTGTTGATAAAATGAAGACATTCAAGATGTCAGCAGACACATTGTGGCAGTGGTGTGCTTATGTTAATTTTATGATTGAAATGTGGGGGTGGAGTCTAGCCTGTTAATCTGGAGATAGCCATTGAGTAGCCAATGAGGCCTCTATGTGGGCATGGCTTTCTCCTGAGACTTCTGGGAAATCTCGCGATATTTCCCTTGTGAGGATGAGAAGCTATCTTCCCCAGTTGCTGAGAGTTAGTCTCAGAGACGATGAATCACAGACAAGACAAGATGGCAGCATCCAAGAAGCTGGAGGAGCCGGAGGAGAGGCCATACAGCTTTACCCTGATGGAGCTAGACCTCTGAAGCTGGGACGGCCACATGGAGACCTCTGCCAGCGATGAGTTGCTTCTGCTGTTGATGGCCCCTGAGCCCTGGAAGCGAGGAGCCATATGGAGACCCTTGCCAGCACCGGGATTCTGCACCCACTGACCTGTGACTTTGCTTGTCGGAAGGAGACTTTATAGACTGATTTCAGGCATATGGGTTAATATTGGACTTATGACTTTGGACTGGACTGGGCTCAATGTCCTGTTCCTCTTGTATTTAAACCTTTTCCTTATATCTATATGCGTGTCTATGAAACCTGTTCCTCTAGTCTACCCGCCTTAACACACACATGAAAGTTATTTAATTAACAACATTCACTGTATTTATTCAAACTTTCTGCTGAGTAAATAATCAGAGACACTGGATTATATTAAGAAGACTACAGCATCAAGATCAGAGGGGATCTTTTAGCACATTTTATATGCCGGTGATACCACCTTGTTTGCTGAAAGTGTCAAGGACTTGAAACACTTGCTGATGAAGATCAAAGATTGCAGTCTTCAGTAATTAAAACTCAGTGCATAGGAAACAGAATTCTTCACAACGAGACTAGTTGGTGACATCATGATAAACAGAGAACAAATTGAGGTTGTCAAGGATTTCATCTTGCTTGGATTCACAAACAATACTCAGGGAAGCAGCAATCAAGAGTTTATATGATGCATTGCTTTAGGTAAATCTGTTACACTTCATTAAAGTTTTTTTTTTTTTTAACAAGGAGTTTTGACATTTCTGCTTGGAGCAGCCAATGCACAGAGAGGATCATAGGCCCATCCCCACCAGAAGACATGGCATTCCTCATTGACCCATAGCACAATGGGGAACAGCGCTGGAGACACTGTGCGGAAAGCTTGGCTGGTCTATCCAGGTACAGCGGGGTGCAATGAAGATGGAACAGGCCTGCAAGGAGAGAAAAATAACCAAGTCCCCAAGGAATCCTGAAAACAGACTTCTGACTTGGGGGACAAGGCTTGGCAGCTCATCAGACTTGTTCAGAAAACATACATAAGGGTCAGCAGACCAACCTGTAACTATCTATTGGGCTTTTCTCCCTTGTGTTTTTTCCCTGTTTTTGTTGTTTTTTAATTTTCTCTATGTCACTCTACATAAAATAAGCAGGATTAATAATCCTGAGGAGAAAACAGCTGGACTGGCTGTTCTGGGAGGGATATGGGACATAAGGGAGCAGGGAGGGGTGTGGAGAGTCGACAAATTTAGGGACAAGAGAACAACAAGAGATATAAAATCAGAGGCAAAGAAGGCGTATAGGACCTGGTGGCGTTTAATCAAGTGCCATGTGTCTGAGAGGAATTACTGAGAGTCAAATGGAGGGTGAGCATGAGAGAGGGATTGGAGGAAGGTGAAAGGAAATAGAGAAAAGAAATGGGTGGTAAATTATAGAGGTATAGCTAGAGGCATGTGTATATGTAAGTATACTAATTTATAATGAAAGGAATAGAAGCCACTGTACATATATTTAAGGACATATATGTTAAACATTAAGATAGCAGATGGATTTTAGACTTCTACTCATGGCCTCCCTTACTACAACAACATTTTGTTCTAATAGTCTGATACTCTTTGGTACTGACCTTCCCTGACACTATTGCTGAAGAAAAAATGTGGGCATAAGCAAATGTAGTGAAGAAAGCAGAAGGTGCTTGGCTATAAAAATATATAATATCTGGGGTCTTAAAGACTTAAAATTGGAGCCATCTAGTAGAGAAGCAAATAAACCCACATCAAAGAATCACTCTAGTTGATGTGATCATGAGGTGTCTGTGGGATTGGGTATGAAAAAATTCAAAACAAACAACTAAGTTGGTGTGAATGAAGGGGTTTGGAGTGACGATCCAAAGTTCATCTGTAGAAAATTGGATATTCCCACCCACAGAAGGGTTATAAGGATGGAACGATTCAAGCAGGGTTCAGTATAAACCACATCATTCCTCTAGTTCAGTGGTTCTCAACCTTCCTAATGGCATGACCTTTTAATACAGTTCCTCATGTTGTGGTGACCCCCAACCATAAAATTATCTTCGTTGCTACTTCATAACTATAATTTTACTTGGTGACCTCTGTGAAAGGGTCATTAAATTCCCATAAGGAATTTAATCCACAGGTTGAGAAGCACTGCTCTAGTTCTTGAAAGCTAGCCCCTCTACACACCCACTACCAAGACCCAGTTCTACCTTATAAACCTGATTAGACTGGAGAACACCCATTGATACAGGTAAAAGCTCTTGACACATGGAATTCAGGACTGATAAACCCCTCAGTAGCCATATCATGAGGGAAGGGGAGTGGTTGAGGAGGGGGTAGGGGGAACTCATCATAAAGTTGGATATATAAGCCTCCTGTCTTTGAAGGGGATGAATAACAGAAATGTGGGTGAAGTGAGACAATGTACAGTGAAAGATACAAAATAATAACAATATATAATTGATCAAAGACTCTTGAGGGTGGGTGGAGGAGGGAAGAAGGGGAAAAAAGAGAGCTTAGACCAAGGGCTAAAACAGAAAATGTTTTGGAAAGGATGATGGCAACATATGTACAAATATGCTTGGTACAATTGATATATGGAATGCTATAAGAGACCCCAATAAAATGATTTTTAAAAGTACACCAAGGAGATTACTTTAAGAATTAGGGCATATCTGAAGCTAAGCCATAGTATTCTCCATTGCCTCATGTGCATGTGAAAGTTGGACAAGGAAGACCTAAGAAGAATCAGTGCATTTCCGTTAAGGTGCTAGTGAAAAATTTTGAAAGTTCCATGGACTGTAAAAAGAACAAGCAGGCTGAACCCTGGTAGTACAGTGGTTGTGTGTGGGACTGAGACCCACAGGGTTGACGGTTCAAATCCTGCTTTCCAGGAGCAAGGCTGGGCTTCCTACTCCCACCAGGGCAGTGATTGGGGGGGGGCGGGGGAAGAGCAAGCAGATCTAATCTTGAAAGAGGTACAGCAAGAATGCTCCTTCAATGCAAGGGTGGCAATCATCTGTCTCATGAACTTTGGACATGTTCTCAAGAGATACTGCCATGTGGAAAAAGGCATCATGCCTGGTAAAGTGCAGGCAGGGGGAGCTAAAAGAGGAAGACCTTCAACAAGATGGAGTGACACAGCGACTGCAACAATGGATTAAAGCATAAGTACATTTTGTGAGGATCGCACAATTGGATGAGAAGACTGGGTATGTGATTGCTATGCGTCGAAACCAACTTGATGGCATTGAACAACAACAACATACTCGAGGTTGTGTTTTGGCTCCTCTGGACTTGTTTTAATTTTCTTCAGCTTCAACTGAACTTACATACGAGGAATTGATGATGCTTTCCACCGTTGTCCGCTGGCCTCTTTTGAGCGACTGGTACTGAGTTTCTCCATCGTCTCTTTCCACCGATGTAGTGAGTTTGACTTCTGTGTATTGCTTGTAGAGGAATCCATCAGGATAGTCACCTTTATGTTGTTGGAAAAGGTATTTGCAATGAACCATTTGTTGATTTCGCAAAATTTTATCATGTGATCTTCACCTTAGTTTTTCTCACAAGGACCATATTTTTCAACTACTGCCCTCTCCTGCTTGTTTCTGACTTTTGCACCCAATCACCAGTAATTATCAATGCATCTTGATTGCACATTTGATTGATTTCAGACTCAAAACATTAGTAACATTCTTCAATTTCTAGATCACTAACTTTAGTGGTTGGTGCATACATTTGAATTATAGTATCAATTGGATTTTCTTGCATGTGGATAGACATCACTCCATCACAGATAGTATTGTACTTCAAGATAGATTTTAAAATAATCCTTTGAAGCTGAGCC
>PVJH01030947.1:0-10613 GCA_004026705.1 Nesogale talazaci
AAGAAAAAGCCACAGAGATGATCGGTTTGAGGAGGAAGTGATGGAATAGGCTTAGGTAGGAGCAGTCTTAGAAGAATGAGGTATAGAGCAGGCTAGTGTTAGGAGCTGATGCCAGACAATGCCCAGGCTAGAGTTGAGGCAGGAGTCAGGTTGAAGGCTGCGGAAATATAACACTGGGTGTGCACAGGGATACAATGACATTCTTGAGTTAACCTATTTGAATTCCTAAAATTACATGAGACCACCAGTGACTAGAGAGATGGGCAGGAAATAACCTCAGAGTTTTTTTAAAATCATTTTTTGGGGGGCATCACTACCGCCTGGTGGTGGGAGTAGGAAGCCCAGCCTTGCTTCTGGAGAGCTGCTGCTGGATTTGAACCTCCAACCTAGTGAGCCGCAGTCCTGCGCACAACCACTACACCACCGGGGCTCAGCCCCAACCTCAGACAATTTCTACAAGAACCAGGGCAGTGAAACTTACCCAGGAGAGGGGAAAGTGTCCAGCTCATGCAGAGGCCAGAGCAGCATCTTTTGGATTTGACAGCATTTGATCTCGACTAAAGCTCTCCTGGCTTGAACAAGAGAGGAGTGGGAAGGAGGATGGAGCCTACAGGAGCAGACAAGCAAGTGTGTGGATCAGCTGTCAATTTCTGAGGTACTAGTCAAATGTGGTTTTGACTACTTGAAATGTGGCTACTCTGAATCCAGATGTGATCTCCAGATCACTTCAAAGACTTAATCTAAAAAGGTCTTCTCATCACCCTTGGAAGCCAGGTTTGCCTGTCTACTTCTGGAGTCTCAGCCATGAAAACCTCACGGAGCAATTCTGCTCTACACACTTGGGGTCATCACTCACCAGAGTTGACTCAAGGGAAACCAACAGCTGTGATACAAAAAATGGAAAATTCATTATTTTTTGAAATTTGTTTTTTCCGATTACATGTTAAAAATATTGGATTGGGGCTGAGTCCCGGTGGCCTAAGTGGTTGAGTGCAGGACTGCGGCCTGCGGGCTTGGCGGTTCAAATCCAGTGGCGGCTCTCAAGAGCAGCACTGGGTAGCGCCCACGACCACCAGAGGCAGTGATGCGCCACCCCCCCCCCCCAAAAAAATATTGGACTAATCAGCTTAATTAACCTTTTGATGTGGCAACTTGAAAATTTTAAATGTCATGGAGTTTGACTTGTCCTTTTTTTGTCATTCAGAAATGGTTTTACTTCAATAGCACGTCAAATGGTGTTCATTGCTAAAAATATATTTTTTGTGTGTGTGGGCATCACTGCCTCTGGTGGTCGTGGACACTACCCAGCGGCCGCTGGATTTGAACCGCCAACCCCATGGGCCGCAGTTCCACACGCAACCACTTATGCCACCGGGGCTCAGCCACTAAAAATATATATATATATATTTTTTTTTTGTTTTTTTTATTTAGGCATCACTGCCCTCAGGTGGTGGGAGTAGGAGGCCCAGCCTTTGCTCCTGGGAGCCGGAATTGAACCTCCATCCCAGTGGGCCGCAGTCCCGCGCACAACCACTACGCCACCGGGGCTCAGCCAAAAATATATTTTTTAATTAATTTTTTTTTTTTAGGCATCACTGAGCGGAAATTGAACCTCCATCCAGTGGGCCGCAGTCCCGCGCACAACCACCGCGCCACCGGGGCTCAGCCACTAAAAATATTTTTATGGTTCTAAAATGCAAATTTGAAAACTATTTTCAACTTTTAAAAGTTTTATTGGCACTTGATCCACATATCACACAATTCAGTAGTTCAATCCTGTAACTCTTTATGGCATCACTGCCCTGGTGGGAGTAGGAAGCCCAGCCTTGCTCCTGGAGAGCTGCTGCTGGATTTGAATAGCCAACCTAGTGGGCGGCAGTTCCACACACAACCAGTATGCCACCAGGGCTCAATCCTGTAACTCTTTGAATAGAAAACTTCATCTTTCTCTCACAGAGTTCCGAGTGGTTTTAAACTGCATGCCTCATGGTTAGTAGTCCGATGCAAAACCCACTACCAGGGCTCTTTGAAAATGAAGGGAAATATAAAACAGCCAAAGGATGTAAGGCTGACATGTTTATAGGATGATGAGAATGATCTGGGGTGGCAGAAATGAATTTGAGAGGGAGGGAAGGAGAACTACAGGAATGAAGGCTCTGTAGAGGCAGCAGAGCAGTTCTGATGCTTGTGGTCCAGTGGACTTGGCTTTGAATTTGATACCCTTCTCACCTGACAAGAGAAGCTATAGTGGCAGTTTAGTGATTAGCTGTAAACACAAAGGTTAGAAGTTCAAACCTACGAAGGGCTCCATGGAGAAAGGACCTGACAGTCTGCTGTTATACAGTTTATATATGAGAAAATCCTGTGGGGTAGTTCTAGGAGCCCTGAGAGTGTAGTGGTTCACTTTGGCTGCCAATTGCAAGGTCAGTAGTTGGAAACCACCAAAGGCTTCTCGGGAGAAAGATGAGACTCTTTACTGCCTTGAGAGTTACAGTCTTGGGAACACACAGGCAAGTTCCACCCTGTCATAGAGGGTCTTGAAACAGACTTGAAACTGACTCGATGGCAGTGAGATAGGGTAGTTCTATGCTGTCTTCTTGGGTGGCTGCAAATGAGAATCAACTCATGGCATAAAACACCTGATAATGTAAATGGTCAGGCTCTTAAGGTATGTTTTGAGTTTTGTGTGGCTTATTAAAAAATATTCTGCGTTTTTGCCTCTTTTGTTTATTTATTTATTTTTGGGCATCACTGCTCTCCGGTGGTGGGAGTAGGAGGCCCAGCCCCACTGCTGGAATTGAACCTCCGTCCCAGTGGGCCGCAGTCCCGCGCACAACCACTACAACACCGGGGCTCAGCCCGTTTTTGTCTCTTTTAAAAGACTGCATTTCTTTGTTTTTTTTGTTGGGCATCACTGCCCTCTGGTGGTTGGTGGTTTGAACCACCAAGCCCGCAGTCCCGCACTCAACCACTTACGCTACCGGGGCTCAGCCCAAAAGACATAATTTCAAGGTAAGGACGACACTAATTTTTTTTAGCTGATGGCTCCTGGCAAGGGGCTGGCCACTAAACGTCTTTAGTAAATGTTGAAATTGACAATCCTGAAAGTCTCTGTCTCCTGAGCTCACATCTGCCACTCCATCCCCAAAAGAGAGTGCATCTAATCCATACGCACACACTCAGAAGCCTCGACCCTCGCCAGCCCATCTTTGTGGAATTACAAGGCAGCTCCTACTAAGCTATTTGAACTCCTGGACACACAGACTCCCCATGCATGACTTCTTTGGCAATCAAGAACATTGGTATGGTTTACTTGCTCTGTATCCAGCTCAGGAGGAAGGTTCCAAGAGTTGACCCCAACAGAGAGTCATGATTGGAGTATGGCCCTTCCAGATACAACTCTGGAACTGGGAGCTTTGATTTCCAAGAAACCACCAGGTGAGAAAAGAGAGTCACAGGCTTCACAAGGCTGCTGTCACTTAGCTGTATGTCCTCCTCAGTTTTTCAGCTGGGCGGTCCCTACGGTGAGCTCTGTGATGATCTTTCTCGGGACTCAGTTGTAACATCTCACAACCCCTACCATCCCGCTCCTGGGTCACACAGATGGATAAGAGGACTCATGCCTTCACCACCATCAGCAGTGAAGCATTGGGTGCTGATACAAAACAGGAACACAAACAAGTATATGCACACCTAGTACAATTTTTACATTATCTTTCACTTTATTCCTCCAGCTCATGGCTGCTGTTATTTAGAAACTTTGACTGTATGGCTCTGGGCAGTAGCGCCTATGCTTAATTTCTGGGGACTTCAGCAGAAACTTAAGTGGTACTTACACTGATAAGTCATACACTTTTTTTTCTACATTCGTGAAAAAGTTTACATTTCTTTTTTCTTTTTTGTGGGCATCACTGCCTGTGGTGGTCGTGGGCGCTATCCAGTGCCGCTCCTGAGAGCTACTGCTGGGTTTGAACCGCCAAGCCCGTGGGCTGCAGTTCTGCACTCAACCACTTACGCCACTGGGGCTCAGCCAAAAGTTTAGATTTCAGTGATGTGCTTGTTCCTTTTTTTTTTTTTTGGGGGGGGGGGGGGGGGGCATCACTGCCCTCTGGTGGTCGTGGGAGCTACCCAGCGCTGCTCCTGAGAGCAGCTGCTGGATTTGAACTGCCAAGCCCACGGGCCACAGTCCCACACTCAACCACTTACCCCAGCGGGGCTCAGTGATGTGCTTGTTCCTTAATGAGTTGTGGTCCACTTTTTGTGGTTGGTTTCCAGCAGTTTTTCCTTTTGCTGAGCAGGATGACATCCCTGGGAGATAAGAGTCTCTCCTACCCAAATGGGTCCTTGGTGAAAGGAGGCACTGAAGTGAGTCCTTAGCCCTAGACACCTCACAAGGCTGTGGGTGTTGGCAGCTCAAAACCCAAGGAGGCAGCTTTCAGGAGGAGATAAAACTCCATTACCTCCTGCCCAGAGGAGGTGGTACCCAGGTGTGGCCTTCAGGAAGTCAAAAGAAAGGGGGTGGTTGGGCGCTTCCGCCTCCTGCCCACCCAGCCTAGCTCTTTGCAACTCTCCACGTGGTCTTTCCTGGCCAGCCCTAATTAAGAGGACAGGAAGGCTTAACTGAGGGGGTGGAACAGGATTTTCAAAGTAATTTTTTTGTTTTTTGGCATCACTGCCCTCTGGTGGTGGGAGTAGGAGGCCCAGCCTTTGCTCCGTGGATCTGGAATTGAACCTCCATCCCAGTGGGCCGCAGTCCCGTGCACAACCACTACACCACCAGGGCTCAGCCCCAGGATTTTCAAAGTAATTAACAAGGCGAGACTCCTGAGGTGATGTTTGTTGGCGCTCATAGTAAACGAAGAAACAAAGTATTATTAAATGTATATTTTTAATAAATCCAATTGTTATTTTACTATATGAGCTTTAAAAGTAAGATACAAAATGTAGAGTTCCAGTTTGGAAGCGGTTAACTATCCACATGGTGTCCTGCTGATGCCCAAGCAAGGCAGTCATGCCCGGCCATGCCAAGGACACATAACACTTGCATACACATACACATGCGCTATGGCGAGACCCCTCCGCCAAGCGCAGCACCTGGAATTACCAGTGTTCAGAGCAGGGTGGTGCCGAGAACACAGCACCAACATGGAGACCACACAAATAGCTTCACATGGTCTCACAGCCCATGGAGATGCAATTACAAAATCTGTCTTGATAGGAGGAAAACTGGAAAGTAAGAGGAGCGTTGTCACCTATGCGGGGGAATCAAGGACTGACCTTAGTCTAGAGGGAAGTCTTTGTGGAGGCACTAGTACAACAGAAGGACTTCAGAATAATGTAACTTGAAATATAGGGTACTGTGGACACGTTACTGACGGAAGTAGAAAACTATCTTACAAGTGAAATTGCCACAAACAACTTCAACGGAGAGCGAAGCGTGGACACCGAGACAGCTAAGACATGAGTCGCGCAGGGCTGGTGCAAAGCTGTGCTGAAAAAAGGCCTATGTACAAAAGAGGCCTGTAAACACGTGAGGCGAGTGTTCAGAAGCTGCACTGAAGTATCAAAAGGTCAGGCAGCAATGGAGTCTCCACACAGCACGAAAGACAACACTGAGGCCTGGAAACAGCCTGGCAGCTTGGGGCTAAAAATTCAGGTGGTTGGGCTCAGACATCCTAAGGGTCCTTATAATGTGTTTATGTATGTGTGTGTTTGTGGTGTGTGTGTGTGTATATATACATATGCATATATAGATAATTTTTGGCATTTTTAAATATAAATCTACTTATATTGTAGAAAAATGAGAACATAAATGTGTCTTTACAATCTCTGCTGGAAAACCTTATATGAAGTTAGAAAGAATAAACCATTTATTAGTAGTTAACATATATTAAAATGGCTTAATGATTTAAGAAAATATAAAAAATATTAATACTGTCAAACTTTCATACCAGAAAATATTATGGATTTTTCTCAGACTTTTTTCAAAGATGAAATATGAAAAATTTAAATAAGTTTTATATAAAGAACTTTCTGTAATTTCAATTACTATACAGTAGAATTTGTCTAGTCTATGTATTTATTATTTCTCAATTTAAGCACCATTCAGTTCTTCTGGATCCATTCTGGCTGGAAAATATCCCCAAATCCACAGGATGTTAACTATTTAATGGCATGTGTTAACTGAAAATGAGGCTGGTTGTTTGTTTTGAAGGAAAAGACTTTAAGTTATTTCCTATCTACATATGAAATTGGTTTGCCTTCTGAGCCAGTTAAAAAATGGGACTACCATTTCAAGTGCAGGTGTCTTTGTGTAGCCTCAGGCCACTGGCTCCACTCTGAGGGCTGTGTCTCAGCCTTGGGACATCTGGAGGTGCACCTGGCAGCAGACTGGCTTAGCTCCATGTGCTATCAGAACTGTGCCTCCAGTGTCAGGGATCCCACCTGGCTTTGATAAATCTGATAAAGACTGCATCTCCATGATGCTGCCCAGATGACAGGGACAGCACCTTCTAGAAAAGGTATATTCTGACCACCATATTTTATCACTTGTGCATTCTGTCTAAGCTTGACTGCCTCCAGCCACAACATTTATTCTCTTCAAAGGTTCGGTGTATTTTAGGGAGGAGATGTTTTGACCTGAAAAGAAAGAGCAATCAAGTCCAGTGATGGGGCTGTGGCCCTTCAGCATGACAAATAGAGTGTTTTGGAAGAATGATCATGTCTGGTTTCTGGCCCAATGCCATCCCAGCACACACAGTGGCATGGAAAACTGTGTTTCTCAACAGGTATCTTCAGTGGCAGTAACTGCCTGCAGTGCTCATGAAGCCCGTAGATTTCTGAGCATCCTCTAAAGGGGCAGATAGCTCTGTCTCCAGCTGGCTCTCCTGGGTCTGATGCCTCCAGAATCTGAGAGGCCAGGATTAAAAAAACTTGGAGCTGCCAACCACCTCAGGCTCCAAGGATCTCTACTGAGACAGGGGTGCACTGGTCTCTGAGGGATACTGTCTGCAAGTCAGCCCTGGGACAGGAGCACTGATCCCAACGGCTCTGGGCAGGTGGGCAGGGTGGGTCAGTAGTGGGGCAAGTAGGCTGGCCTGTGATCAGCCTTTCCGGGAAAGGCCTTAAAGCCCTTGTGTGCTGCCTTGTGTGCTGGTGGGGGTGGGGGCTGTGGTGGGGGTTGAACGTAAGGAAAGGAGGCGGCGCCGCAGTCGCTGGTCGCAGCCCACACCGGAGACTGCAGCATTTGCATGGTGTCATTCCACTGGCTGCTGGGGCTGGCGACCGTGTAGAGAGGTGTGCTTGGACTGGTCAGTGGGGACGAGTGTTGCCAGGGGGCTTTGGGTGGCCACGTTTTGGTTTTGTTATCCTGGGGAAAGAAAGATTTTCAGTGGCTTTTCTGAGCCTCTTTCCCACCTCCCTAGGTCATAGACTCTGTCCGCCCCCCTCCCCTAAAGCAACACTAATAGAACTTTATTCAATGAAAGAAATAGAACTGTATCTGTCCTGTGCAGTATGTTAGTCATGCAGGTAGATAATATACCCGAAGAAGGGACTTTTGAAATTAACACTAATTTTTACTAACTAGAGAAAGACTTTCTACTCCCACAAAAAGTTACAGTTCTAGAAACCACAGGGTACTTCTGCCCTGTTCTATATAATCATTTTGAGTCAGCTTTGACTCCCAGTGGCAGTGAGAGAGGATTTTACTGAAATGTAAATGGACAGCTATGTGGTTAGTGGCTATCACATTGGATAGCACAATCACGAAGATTCCTTTGCACATGACTTTGAGTAAACAGATGACAAATCCTTTAGACAAAACCTTGGGGGGAAATTGGCATAAGAAAAACTAGTTATCTATTACAAACTGATTGGAACCACTCCTTATTGAGGTGTAGATAGAAAATGAAGCTGTGGAAACTTCTCTTGGTCTGAGACAGCCCCTTTCTGCTAGAGAAGGGCCCACAGTACCTGGTTCACGTCCTCCATAGTAGTAAGCAAAGGTGGTGACGGCAGCGTGGTGGTCTCCTGTTCCCCACTGCTGTGTTTCCTGAAAGAGCCAAGAACTCAGGGCAGTGACCACCTGGTTTCCTGTCCGTCCTATCTCTAGGGAACACTGAGTCCCTTGGCCCCAGTGTCTCCAGGCACCAGTTCTAGATGAGGAGGTCCTGGGTCCACAGCATTTGGGGGTAAAGCAGAGGGAGAGCAGCCCTTGCAAACTGTACATTTTATAAAGCTTCATGGGTGGGGCCAGGCAGGATGGACAGTTACGTAAGTGCTTACCACACACAGGAGACAGGTGACTTAAAAATAATAATAATTTATAATCTATCAAGGGATCATAAGGAGGGGAGGTAAAGGAAAAAGAGCTAGGGCTGAGCCCCGGGGGCAAAAAAGAGCTGATACCAAGGGATCAACAGAAAGTTACAACTGATGTATGGATAAAAAAAATTGATGGATGGATTATAGCAAGATTTTTTTTTTTTTTGGCATCACTGCCCAGGTAGGAGTAGGAAGCCCAGCTTGGATTTGAACCACCAACCCTGTGGGCTGCAGTCCCGTGCACAACCACTACGCCACCTGGGCTCAGCCCTGTAGCAAGAGTTTTAAGAGCCCCTAATACAATGATCTTTTTAAAAAAAATAATTTTTCTAAAGCTTTTTGTTTTTGTTTTTGGGCATCACTGCCCTCAGGTGGTGGGAATAGGAGGCCCAGCCTTTGCTCCATGGAGCTGGAATCAAACCTCCATCCCAGTGGGCTGCAGTCCTGCGCACAACCACTACGCCACTGGGGTTCAGCCCTAAAATAATTTTTAAAATTATCTTTTTGTTTGTCTGTTTGTTTTTGTGGGCCTCACTGCCTCTGGTGGTCGTGGGCGCTACCCAGCCACTGCTGGATTTGAACCGCCAAGCCCGCGGGCTGCAGTTCCGCACTCAACCACTTACGCCACTGGGGCTCAGCCCAAAATGATCTTTTAATAACAATAATTATAAAAAGATTATTGTAAAAGGGAAAAAATAGTCCTTTAGTTCTCAGATAGAAAATGTTGACTTGACAATTGCAGGGTGCTGTAGGTCACAGCCAGGAGATACCCACTGCTGACAGAAGTGCTAGAGGTGATCAACTAGTCTTCTTGGGTATCTACTCTGCCCTTCAAGTTCAGCATGTCCAGAGCAAAAAGTCTGACTGCTCAGTCTAGCTCACCCCTGCACCCCTTTAGGTCACTCTGTCTCAGATCCTGGACCCCCTTTGATACTCAAGACTCCATACTTGTCCACCTTCTCTCAACAAAGCCCACAGCCAAGCACCCAGTACTTATTCATGCACCCTGTTCGCTTCTCAGCTCATCAGAGGCCTTCCTTCCCCAGCCATCCTTCTGGAAACAGACACTCTGCCGTTCCCTGCACTGCCTTAGTTTTTTTCACATCTCTGAGCCCAATATGGCATATTTATCTGTCATTCCTGGCTAAACTATGGGTTTGCTGAGGACAGAATCTGTTTTGAGTTGTGTGTGTGTGTGCATCACTGCCCTCTGGTGGGAGTTGGAGGCCCAGCCTTGCTCCTGTAAAAGCTCCTGCTGGATTTGAACCACCAGCCCAGTGGCCCGCAGTCTCGCGCACAACCACTACGCCACCGGGGCTCAGCCCCCAGAGAATCTGTTTTGGTCAGTCTTATTACCAGTGCATAGTACGTGACGGGCGCCTGTCATAGAATGAATGAATAAATGAACGAATTTAATGTCTTGGAGGCTTAGATTCCTTGATAAGATATGCAGTAAAAATAGTCTATATTATGCAGTAGGAGCCCTGGTGGGGTTGGAGTTCTGAGTTGGGCTATGATCTGCACAGCAGTAGTTGGAAACCACCAGCAGCAACAAGGGAGAAAGACTGGGATTTTCTCCATCAACAGCCTCAGAAACCCACAGGAGGTCACTGTGAGTCTCAGTCACCGTCATGAAGCAGCTGTGCCCTAACTCAGGCATCCTTCAGCTGTGCCATTCCAGTTCTGTCACAAGAGGACAAAATCAATGGTGCAGGTTAGGTGGCCCTTGTGTGACACTACTTTATTATAAAACTCTCTGGCTCTGTGCTTTCTCATTACCCACAACTCTCTCCTTCTTCCAGCTACCCAACTCCTTCCTTTAATTTAGGGGCCATTTTTATTTTTGTGGTGGCCATATTTTTTAAACAAATAACATTTCCATTATACTTTTTTTGATGCTAATTGTGCAATCTCCTCCCACGACAGTTTCCTATGCATGTTATAGGAATGAACATACAGTATAGGAATGAATATACATGTTACTTGTGAACATACAGTATTTTGGAAAACTTTAGATCTGCATATGCTATTTTTTTTCAATTCTGAAATACTACTTATGACACCCAGTCCCACCTTTGAAAGACAAAGCCACTGAGAGTCGGAAGTCAGGCACTGACTAGTTTGGTGGTAAAATCCTGATTAGAACCTGGCTGCCCAGGCCTTGCTTATCTTACCTACTCCTGCTCCTGCCCCAAGTCAAGGACTGCCTCCTCTATAAGGCAGAGACCAACATCCCTATCTGACTTGGGATCCCTTCGTGAGACTTTTATCTCCGCAAAAATTCAACT
>PVJH01030947.1:10713-24493 GCA_004026705.1 Nesogale talazaci
CCCAACACTGGAACTAGCACCACCCCCGTTCTCCCCCCCCCCCTCGCTCTGTCATTCCCATACAAAGCATGTTGGGAGAGACTGGACTCCTGACTCTTCTAGGAAAATAAAAAGTGGGACATGTCCATATGCTTTTCTCTCTTCTTTTTAGTTCAGAAATCACTGATACCTTCTCTGCTTGACAGCAGCCACGAGGTCAGGTCCTGAAAACATGGAGAACAAGCTGTCTCCATTGGCAGAGGACGTCTCATCGCTTGAGCTGGCTGAGTCTCCCTGAGCGCCTGACCAGCTGCTGGGTAGACAATCCCTAAAAGTCAAAAACAGAAGTTGCTTCCATGCCTCCTATTAGCCATCCTGGACACAGGTCAGCCACTATAAAGTGAGCTGCTCCAAGCCCTGAAAGAACCATTTGTACCCTGAATTTACTTCATAACCAAATTGTCTCTAGTCTTTCACTTAAGGCGCCCTGGATTACTAAGTGAAAAGGTTAGTTGGTTTGAATTCACTAGCTGCTCCATGGGAGAGTGAAGTGGCAGTCTGCTTCTCTACAGATGACTCTGGAAACCCTATGGGGCCAATCTACCCTGTGGTATGAGGTGGTTGCTGAGTCCAAATTGATGGCAAAGAGCTTGTTTTGATTTCTTTTGGTTTACGGGTCTCAAAATGTTCTAAAAACATATGATTTTCACCATTCCCTTATTATAAAAGGTACATATACGTCACCCAGGAATGTATCATTGGTATATGGATTGACTTCAGCAAAACAAAAAGTTAAGCTGATCTTTAGCTGTCCAGGTTTACTGCCCAGATGATAATAAGGAATGTGGAACTCAATCCTTGGTTGTTTTTATTATACCAATTCACTTTTCTCAATACAATGGAGCCTAAATTATTGCTTTGTATAGGCACAAATGATAACTAAAAAATAAAGCGCACCAAACCCAGTGCCACTGAGTCAGTTCTGTCTTATAGCATCCCTACATAAGGTTTCTAAAACTAAAATCTTTAAGGGAGCAGCCAGCCTCATCTTTCACCCTCAAAGTGGCTGGTGGGTTTGAATTGCCAAGTTTCTAGTTAGCAGTCAACTGTTTAGCTCACAGGGCCACTAGGGGTCCTCAGACTCCAATGATAATATTCTATAAATCCTGTGGGTTACACAAGTACATTCAGATCAATATAAGCACCATACTAAACCCAGAGTTACTTAACACCATCAATAAGATCCTCATCTTGGGCTGACGAGTCTTGAATATCCTTAGTTCACACTGATGGTGTGTGTTCATTGGGGTGCATCGTGCAGGTAACTTGTGGACTCTCTGATGCGGAACTCTGACATGCTGAAGTGTCCTTGGTGTCACACTCATTTGGGGGTTTGTAACATAATTGTGCCTAACGAGAACACACAGGCGAAGAGGAGCTTCCTCACAAGCGATTGGAAGGATACCAGTGCCCAGGTTTGGCCCCCCTGCCACAGCCAGCACTCACCCTTCTGTGAAGAACTCTGGTAAAGGCCAGGTTTGGTGGCCATCCTCCATGGGTGGCCAGTGGCCCTGAGGGTGGCCTGAGCGGCGACCGTGCTGGGCCTGTCGCTTCTGCTGCATTGCCTGGCTGACTCCTGCCACATAGCGAGCAAACTCTGGGTCTGAGCCCACTGTGTTGAAACAAAGGGACAAACAGGTCAAATTGGCCTCTTGATTCATTCTCTTCCCTCTGAACTGTATCTCACACACCTTTCCAGATATAACCACCCCCCTGCTATGGCTTGCATATACTGCTCTGAGTTTGGGGTGTGGTGTGTGTTCACATAAAGAATGTGAATGAAAGAGAAGGGGAAAAGGCTTTGAGTCATAACCTAAGAAATTAAAAAGTCAGAAGATGACTTTTTTTTTTTTTTTTTTTTTAGGCATCACTGCCCTCAGGTGGTGGGAGTAGGAGGCCCAGCCTTTGCTCCTGGGAGCCAGAATTGAACCTCCATCCCAGTGGGCCGCAGTCCCGCGCACAACCACTACGCCACCGGGGCTCAGCTAGAAGATGACTTTTACTGACTGATAATTTACAAGGGGCTAGCAAAACATCAGGGTCAGCCAGGTAGGGGATCATATTCCATTCCCACTTGGGGCCTATTCTTCAGCACACTGGAGAGCAAACTTACTCATTCGCTGTTGGCAGTAAGAGGGTCAAAAACAAAATGAGATTTTAAAATGCATGGAAGGGTGATCGAAAACCTACGCAGTTGACTGAGCCCTGGTGGCCTAGTGGTTGTGTGAGGGACTGCGGCCCACAGGGTTGACAGTTCAAATCCAGCAGCAGCTCTCCAGGAGCAAGGCTGGGCTTCCTACTCCCATCAGGGCAGTGCCACAAAAAAAAAAAAAAATAAATAAAGAAAAAGAAAGAAAGAAAGAAAGAAAAGAAAACCTACACAGTTGAGTACGGAGGTACAAGGCAATACAAGTGAAAGAAAAATAACACTGCTGACATTTGAAGAAGAGTTAAACACAAAGATGTGGCAGGAAAATTAGTGGGTATTGCACTGCATATAGCTCAGCGCTACAGTTCTTAGCTTCATGTTTGGAAAGATGCTAGCACGCACTCCCCTGATTCCAACTTTCATGCCTGTCCTCATGGCCTACCACAGGGCCACTGCAGGAGACTGCCCAGATGAGGGGAGAGCAGGGGCTGAAACCGCACCACCGCCACCACCACCTGACTTAGTTCAACCACGTCCCTCAGAGCTGTGCTGGCTGGCCAGATTAAGCACACTGCTGGCCCAACACCCCTAGGCAGGTTATCTATCTTCTTTAATTCACCAGCCCAGAGGCATGCCCTTCTTTAATTTGAACAAAGGGCTAACAGACCTCATACCCTTGGAACAGAGGCTGTGGGAAGCTATACTAGAGACTTGTACAACTTATGTCAAGGTTCACCCAAAAGGAAGAGCAAGTGGGATTTAAGACTAAGGGGGTAACGATTGTTGGACTGAATAGAAGGTAAAATCCTGGACTTAAATGGTCAAGAAATGTATATGCTATATATCACCAAATAGGAAAACATGAACTGTGCATCCATTGGTAGCAGCTAGTGGGCTTGCTCTGAAAGACCTGCATGCCTTTCCTATGTCCCAAAGTCCCTGGATCCACCTTCCCAAGGAGACCAAGATCAGGGCAGTAGGAGAAGCAACATGAGGGATTTTTGATAGACAAAAGATTGTGTTTCCTTTCTTTTGTTGTTAGTTCTGGGGCACTTTAGTGAAAGAATCTTCTTTTCTGGTGGCAATGCTTATATTTATTTACAACAGCTAATGTTGCCACAAGTGGGCACTGATGCCCCTTGAGGGACAACAGAATGATCCAGGGGGACTGCAAAAACAAATACATACACTTTATCCTGGATTATGCGATACAGTACAAAGATTTTTATTTATTTATTTATTTTTTTGGCATCACTGCCCATAGTACAAAGATTTTTTTGTTTTTTTGGGGCATCACTGCTCTCCGGTGGTGGGAATAGGAGGCCCAGCCCCACTGCTGGAATTGAACCTCCGTCCCAGTGGGCCGCAGTCCCGCGCACAACCACTACGCCACCGGGGCTCAGCCCAGTACAAAGATTTTTAATTGTTAGGATGGGGCCGAGTAATTTCCCACTCCCCTTAAAAGGGGGGTGGTAAGCAGAATTAAGTTTGGGAACCTAGGGTCTATACACTTCTCTAACCCATAGGTTTCCAAACTTATTTGGCCTGCCCCTTTTCAGAAAAGTAAAAAATTACTCAATAATTAGAAACTTTGAAAAAAAAAGTTACTTTGCAATTAATGTTTGTACTATAGCCCATAATTATTGTGTGTCCCCCAGGGGGGCAGAAATGCTTACTCAGGGAAACAATGCTCCAGATAAATGAAAATCTAAGGAGACTTTCCATCCTATTATTTTCCTGACTTCCTCTTTGATTGTTGGAATGGTCTTCCAAGAATCTACTTTGAGATTCATTTACCATTTCTTTTTAAGTTCAATGGTTTTGATTTTTACCCCTAAGTAGGAGTCTCTAGGTGGCATAAACAGCACTTCCGTACTATTTGATGTGTCTGACACCTCCAAAAAAGGCCTCAAGATTTGCTTCTGAACAATCTCAGGTTTGTTTTTTTCTGGTGGGCATCACTGCCCCCTGGGGGGAGTAGGAGGCCTAGGCTTGCTCCTGGAGAGCTGCTGCTGGATATGAACCGCCAAGCCTGTGGGCTGAAGGCCCGCACATAACCACTATGCCACCGGGGCTCAGCCCCAATCTCAGCTTTAAAACCCCTGTGGAGTGCAGTTCCACTCTGCACACACAGGCCACCAGCAGTCAGAACTAACTGGTCAGACACGAAGTTTGCTTTGGCATATGTGGTACCAAAGTAAAAAGGCTTAGTCACTAACTAAAAGGCTGGTGGTTTAAATGCATCCAGGGGTTCCTTGGAAAAATAGCCTGGTGATCTTCTTCTGACAAACTACAAACTGACCCACAAGGGCCAGGAAGAGTTAGAGTCAACTTGATGGCAACTGGTGATTTTAAATCCTTAATTAATTCCCTCTTCCAAGTTATTTTCTGTTTTGTGATCCCCACCTCCCCGCATTTCTTAAGATGAGGGTTGTGTGTATGTGTTTTCCACAAAAGCAGGAGCCTGCTCTATTATTTTTCAGAGTGCATATGAGATACCACATTGGAGCCCACTTGAACTATGAAACTTTGAGCAATTCAAGTAATGTCCCTAAATCTCAATTCAGTCCTTTATAAAAGGAGCAAAGTTGTTCCCTTACCTATCAGATCATTCTCACCACTTTTCCCCACTTTGGCTAAACCTGCCCACACTGGCCCCTAGACTGAGAGAAGAGAACTTCATAGGAGAGGCTGTAATTTATTTTACTACATAGTGAGGCTGGCTAGAAGGACACAAAGCCCTCGGTGATTAAGTTTTATGCTAAAACCCCAGGATAGCCACACATACCTGCAGGATCAAAAGGCAAAATCTCTCCCAACATTCCAAAGACTCCATCGCTTTGGTCACGGTTTGGCCAGGTGTTATTTCTAGGTCCTTGTGGCTTCTGCCCCAACACCTCAGACATCACATTATCCATATAGCTGCTCACCAAACCCAAGCTGTACAAGTCAGAACTGAGATCAGATATGCCAGGCCATTGGCCAAGAGGAGGCAGACCCATTGCAACAGGCTGTGCCGACTGCTGGGATGAGCTTTGTACCCATTTCCCAGGTGCCCGAGGCTGGGGTGGGGGCTGTTGAGGACCAATGGGTTTGAGCAGGTGTTGGTAGTACTGAACCTGCAGTTGCTGCTGCTGCTGCTGCTTTGGGGACTGCTGCTGAGGTGTCAGGCCCAGCTGGGATGGCAAAGGTGTGTGTGCTCCAGCCTGAGGGGGCCTTGAAGGGGGTGCTGGCAGTGGTGGCTGCTGCGGTGGCACGGCCCCTGCCTTCCGTTCAGTTAGCAGAGCTGTGGCAGCAGAGTTACGTCGTGTTGCCAAGGGGGAGCCTTGGTGGGACTGGCCCATGTTAAAGCCCGAGAGGAAATCAATCACCTCCTGCATTTCCTGATCGGTGGGTAAGTTCATACCCTTCTCGTCCTTGCCATCTTCCCCATGCAGAAAGTCCTCATGCCTCTCCAAGAGGAAGCCATTGGCCATCTGGTTACCAGGACTCTGAACTGACTGAGAAATATCTGTAGTTCTAGGGAAATTGCCAATGTTCAAAATGCTTTGTAACCTCATATCCATATTACTGGACATTTTGGCCTTCTCTTCTGAACACCCAGCTATGAAGAGATTTTTGGAAGGGGTAGTTGGGACGGAATAATTTGTGTTGCTGCTTGAGCTAGTGCACGAAGCTTTCTTGGTGAAACGGGATGTCAGTTTGGCGAATGTTTTCTGGAGGCCCGAAGATTTGTTTCCATTTCCAGAAGGTAGGTCAGCCTGATTTGCAAAGTCACAGATCTCTCTTTGCAGCTGGATCTGAATAGACGGTAAACCTTGTTCCCTTTTAATATACATGAAAAAAAGATGGTGATAGATAAATAAAAACAAATTGCACAATGTAATGGACCTTTCTGCTTTAAGAAAATAAAGAATGGAAACCTAAGAAAGCTTTCTGGTAATTTTTCTTGTTTTGCTAGTGAACACCAAAGGTTCTTTAAGTTTACATAATTTAAACATTTCATCTCTTTTTAAATTAGGTGTACAGGGTAACACTGGGTGGTGAAAATTACACAGCTATTTTGACCTGAAGAGTTAAAGTAAACCCAATGCTTCAAGTCAGCTCAGTGACTGGAGGTTGGGGTCCGTGGACAGGCAGTCAGTAGAGGGACAAGGGCCAAATCCAGAGTGGAGAGAAGTGGTGGGAGGAGGAATCAGGGACTGTGGTCCCTGTAAGTACTTTACAGACGGTCCCAAGGTTTTCTGAGCACCTGTGTCTGGTATTGAAAGAGCGCTCCGAGGCAGGTCAAAGGGTGCCAGGTAGGAGCTAAGCCAAGTGACAGACGGTTGGCCCTGGATAAATCACTTCACCTATATAAAGCGTAGGAAGAGGGAGGGGCCAGGCCAGATACTTAAAGTTTCTACCAGTTCTCAAGTTGAGACAATCTTGTGCCTGTTGGCAACTTCATGTCTAAGTAGATGCCACGCAGGATAAAAATAAGTCCTGTAAACATTTGTGTACTTATGGGAGTGTGAGTTGGGTTTAAAGTCCTTTTGATGGATAAAGGGATATCAGCCTACTCTGAAATGATCAAAAAGGGACAAAAATGTTAACAAATAATTGAGTATGGGTATAGGGCACGCAGCAATTTTGTAATGCTCCTGCAACTTTTAAAAGCTTTGTTATTATCCCCAAGTAAATAATATTGGGGATAATCTTATTACTGGTAGTATTTATTATATTAATATTTCTTATTATAAATATTATTTGGGAACAATCAGGGTTTTTTGTTTTAAAAAAGTTCTTTTTCCTGATGAGCTCATCCATTTACTATCAATAACAGGAGGACACATGGGATGGTCTAAGGGGTGGAACTGAATGTAAGCCACAGGCAATGCTAATACAAGTGGCTGATGTGTTGACACCAACCTCCCTGCCCTCCAGCGGTTTAGGTCCAGCACAGCTGTGTAAAGGACGTCCACCAGGCCCAGGGTCTTCTCAGGATCAAGGCTTCTCTGCAGTAGAGACATGGTAGCAGGGTCTTCTTTCAGGCACCTAGCCACATATGAGATGGTTGTTATTAGTCACTATTTCACTTCTCTGCAAAGGTGTTTCACGCATGTTTCCATGAAGTCTATCTATACTGCAGGCCTGCTCTCCAAAGCTAAGTACTTCTCAGAACATTTACGAAATGATAGAGCTCACACTGGAACTTGATGTTCCATAAATGATTGAGAAAAGGCAAGTCAGGAAAATGATTGGAGTTTGAAATTTTAACTCTTTTCAACTTACTCTCGGTCACTGAGTCAATTCTGACTCACAGTGAACTTATAGGGCAGGGTAGAACTGCCCCTCTGGATTTCTGAGATTTTTTTTTTTTTTTTTTTGGGTGGCATCACTGCCCTCTGTGGTGGGAGTAGGAGGCCCAGCCTTTGCTCCTGTGGTGTCTGCTGCTGGAATCGAACCTCCATCCCAGTGCGCTGCAGTTCCGCGCACAACCACTACACCACCGGGGCTCAGCCTAATTTTCCCTCTCTTTTTTGTTTGTTTGTTTGTTTTTTTTGGGGGGGATCTCTGAGATCTTTAACTCTTTTTTTTTTTAAGGCATCATTGCCCTTTGGTGGTGGGAGTAGGAGGCCCAGCCTTTGCTCCTGTGAGCTGGAATTGAACCTCCATCCCAGTAGGCTGCAGTCTTGCGCACAATCACTACGCCACCGGGGCTCAGCCGAGATCTTTAACTCTTTATAGGAGTAGAAAGAGCCATCTTTCTATTGAGCAGTGCCTGGTAGTTTTTGAAATTGTAGATCTTGTGGACTGCAGCTCAATACATAACCACTATGCCATCCAGGTTTGCTCTATCTAGTTTCCTTTCTTTCTTTTTTTTTTTTTGGGCATCACTGCTCTCTGGCGGTGGGAGTAGGAGGCCCAGTCCCACTGCTGGAATTGAACCTCCGTCCCAGTGGGCCACAGTCCCATGCACAACCACTACGCCACCGGGGCTCAGCCCTCTATCTAGTTTTCTAAAGGAAGAAAAGGACTCAGTGCCTTTAATGTTCTCTCACTATCCACTAGAGCTTGACTTCTTAGAACTCCAGCTAACATTCTGTGGTCTGGTACAACATCTACTCCTTCATTAATACTTTCCCATAATTTTCTTGCCTCTCTCATCCTCTACCACTTTTCACACCTGTACCTAAGAAACTGTAAATCAACAGAGGGAAAACACTTGTCTGACCTGTTCTCAAGACATTTCAGATAAGCAACAAAATTTTAATGTGTTTTGGCTTCCCCTAAACCAATTTCTCACTTTCGAAGATAATGATTTCACTCCTTTCTTCCCTCCTAGCTCCAACATTCTTGCCATATTGCACTGTTATGCTTTCCTACCTACTTCAACTCATACCGCCACACAGGTAAGATTCCCCCAGTTTACCTGTGCCTATGTCCACACATCCTGCCTTCCCCTTCTACCATTAATGGAAAAGCCGCCTTGACCCCTCACTTGAGCGCTGGATGCCATATGCCCTGTTGCCATCCCAATAATCTTAACTCAGGTAATCAACTCCTCCTTTTCTTCTTGGGGGTATTCTCTCAGGCGAACAAAGTAGCTTCACCGACATCCTTCTCAGTCCTACATCTTTCCTCCAGATTCCACTTATTTCTCTATCCACATTGTTTACTCTTTATGGGGCAGAATAGCCTCATCTTTCTCCTGCGCTGTGGCTGGTGGGTTTGAAATGCCAACCTTGCAGTTAGCACCACACTGCTTATCCGACAATGCCACTAGCAGCAGTTCCTTCTTGGTGTCCCTTGCCTGTGTGTGTTGCAATAATAGAGGTCTCTGTCCTCTCTCATAGTGCACTGAATCTGGGACTGGGACTCTGTAGACAATCCTTATACTGGAAATTCTAGGATTTCATATGCCATTTTTCTCCTTAGGCTCAGTCTTCTATGTTAACTCAATGCTTGATGTCTTTCTTTGCACATCTAATGGACTACCTTTAGTTTGGAGATAATAACCAGTACAGAAATTCTATGTCAGAATTAGAATGAACTCAGAGAAATAAATTTCCCTCTTGGGAAGGTTCCTTCAAGAAGAGCAGAGAGCATCACTCGTCAATCTGGAAGACTTGTGGTCAACACAACTCTTGATTCCTCTCATGCCTGTCCCAAATCACTCTGATGCCTATAGACTTTCCCAATCAATACATGATACCACAAGAGGTTCAATTCACTGTTCAAAGTCTACCCTCAAAACTTATGGAAATTATTCCAATTTTCTAGTTCCTTTATATCCAACCCATCAGCAAATCCTGACATACTTTTTCTTTTTTTGTGGCATCACTGCCCTGGTGTGAGTAGGAAGCCTAGCTTTGCTCTTGGAGATCTGCTGCTGGATTTGAACTGTCAACCCTGTGGGCTGCAGTCCCGCACACAACCACTACACCACCAGGGCTCACCCCCTGACATACTTTTTCTAACACATAATCTGAGTTCAAGCACTTAAAAAAAAACCCCATCTTTTTTCTCACATCCAAGTCTAGAAAATCACCACCAATTTCCTAAGTTATCCCCTTTTCTCTTTCCCAGCCTGTTTTCCACACAGCAGTCAAGTGAGCTTTTGATAATACAAATCAGATTCCATCACTTCTGATAAAAATTCTCCAATGATGTCTCATTGTGCTTGAAATAAAATCTAACCCCCTCTCCAGAGTCCTCAAGATCCTTGGAGACCTGGTCCTTTTTGGTTCTCTGCCCATACCTCCCCTCAGCTTGCTCCAGACATGAAGTTTTCTCTATTTTTCTAAATATGTTGTGTCTGAATTCAGTTCAGAACTTTTGTCTTGCTACCTGCCACCTTCCCACCACCAAGTCTGCATTGTTCTTCCCAAAAACTTGTGATGGCCAGCTGCTTCTCACTGTTCAGGTCTCCCTCAAAGGGCAACTCCACCAAGAAACTTTTTGTGAGAGCTAGAATCGTCCTAGCCAACACCATCTATTAGTTCTTGGGTTTTGTGGGAATTGTAGGATGGAATCAACATGTACAAAGGCACCATTCCTAATGAAACAGCAGAGCTCTTTCATGTGACTTTAACTGAGAAGAGAACTGGCAGGCCCTGGGGGCTGAGACAAAGACAAACACAAGACAAGTTAAGTGCTCCATCAGACCTAAAACTCCCAGAAGAGGAGTTTGGCTGAACTTGGCATTGTTTTGGATCCATTGGTCAAACTACTCCAGAGTGTCTCTCTCAGCCTGGAATTCTTTATTAGCAAGTCATTAGCCCTCCATTTGATTCAATTGCAGGCTCCAAACAGACTTTGGGTTGTAATTTCCCTTGCCCCTTAACATCTTCTCACTAGAATGCATTTACTGGTCATGCAGAAAGGAATGCCACAGAACCTGGTGATACAAATCGCTAAATTGGCTTTTTTTCTTCTTTCCATTAGATAGTGTTGTGGGTTAATTAACAAATAAATGATTTTCACTAAATGTACTAAAGACCAAGAGTTGAAACCAAGCTTGAAACACCCCACCAGCTTTTGGATTAACAACAAACTTTCTTATAGGCCACTGAGTTCTGGCATCTGTGATTTCTCTTCTTCTTGTCCCTCCTGTCACATTTATGGTCGTGTTGGTTTACCCTGCTGATTTCTGCTTTTGCTGTTCCCTTTACCTGGATGCTTTTCTCTGTATGGCTGGCTCTTCTAAAGTCCAGTGTTACAGCCTTAAAGTGATCCTTTCTGCCTGGATTCCTCATTTAAAAGAGGTTCTCTCTATCTCTTCCCCTCTAATATATGACATTACTGCAATTTCTACTTCATTGCATGAATTTGAACTTCTCGCTTATGTTTATCAGCTGTCCTCTCCCATCCTCCATCACAAACCCAGCTCTTTGAGAGACTGGGGAATTGCTCATCTTGTTCATATTTAATTCCCCAGGGCATGCAAGAGCATCTGGCAGATAGCAGTGCTCAGTAAATATTTGCTAACAGCAAGAACAGGGGGGTGACAAATATGGCCGTTTAAAATGCCAATAAAAAAACAAACAATGGTATCTGGTGTAGGACATTTCACTTTAATATTCTGTACTCACTTTGTTAAGAATTTCATTCTTCTGAAGTCAAGCCTATCACATTGGTTTGAGTTTTATTCAATAAACATTTTGTTATTTGAAAGAGATAAAATGTCTTAATACTTTGCATTTTTACCAAAAGCAGCCAGCAGAGGGGGAATTTGAAGAATTGATTAAAAACATCAATCGTATGCAGTTTTAAGTAAGGCAGTGTTCACATATTTTGATTACGGTCAACATATGCTACCCCAAAGTGCTGATGGTCTGGTGGTGCAGTGGGCAGCTAACTGAAAGCCCACTAGTTGCTCTGCAGGAGAAAGATGAGGCAGTCGGCTGCCATAATAATTTATCCCTTGGGAAACCCTATGTTGCAGTTCTATCCTGCCTCATGGAATTGACTGCAGTGGGGTTGGGTTATGCAAAAGTTCAGTGTTACATTCAAAGTGAGGATTCTGGTTAGTTGAGTATTTTTTCTTTTTTTTTTTGGGCGGGGGGCACCACTGCCCTCTGGTGGTAGGAGTAGGAGGTCCATCCTTTGCTCCTGTGGAGCTGGAATTGAACCTCCATCCCAGTGGGCCGCAGTCCCGCGCACAACCACTACACCACCGGGGCTCAGCCCTAGTTTAGTATTTTTAATATACTACAAGATCATACTAAGAATTTAGGAACAAAAATATCTTACAGAAAAGTAAGCTTTTAATTTGTATGATAGATGTGTGTATAAATTAACATTAATTTCAGGAAATATTAGTAGTCTATCTCCAGCATCAAGTTTACATTTTAGGGAAGGGGTGGGTAGACTTGGAGAAGGGAAGTTTTGAGATATAAAATGAACAGCCAACTCTTATTTGATATATCAAGAAGTTCTGAATACTTTTAGCAGAATCTACAGTTGTATCCTTACATTTCAAAGAGAAGTAATGGCTTAAAAACAAGACTACTGGGGCTGAGCCCCGGTGGTGTAGTGGTTGTGCTTGGCACTGCAGCCCACTGGGATGGAGGTTCAATTCCAGCTCCACAAGAGCAAAGGCTGGGCCTCCTACTCCCACCACCAGAGGGCAGTGATGCCCACCCTCCCCCCAAAAAAACCCCACAAAAAACAAAACAAAGAAACGAAAAAAACAAGACTACTTCAAAAAAAAAAAAAGACTACTTCAAAAAACTTGGAGGGGGGCTGAGCCCCGGTGGCGTAGTGGTTGTGCACGGGACTGCGGCTCACTGGGATGGAGGTTCAATTCCAGCAGTGGGGCTGGGCCTCCTACTCCTACCACCAGAAAGCAGTGAGGCGCCCCCCCACCAAAAAAAAAACTTTGAGGAAAAAAATTCCAATTTTTTGAAGTTTCTTTGTGCAACTCATTTATCCTACTACCACTTTAGTCCACACAAGTCAGTTTAGAATTAGCTCTTACTATCTAAATGGATTAAATATTTTCTACACATTCACCCACCTTATGATTTAAATAGCAAAATTTCTTTCAATATGGGCTTAATTTTCCTTGGGCTTTAATTACCTAGAGGTGGCTTGGGTGAAAGTTTATAGGGGAAATCAGTTTCTTATTCAAGAATTTATACTCATTTTGTTGTGTAATATTAGTTGCAATTCCTTGACGTAACAATACTCTTTCACTGAGCTCCCCATTTCCATTCATTCTTCTTTCTTGCCTCTTCTGCTTTCTAACCTTCGTTTCTGGGCAAATGATTGACCTGAGTTTCTCAGAGATGTTAGTGGTCTGCTTGTCCATTATTTGGCTGAAAGGTGATTACTCGGGGGTGGACTCAGTACCACGTATGTAGGGTATCTAAAGGCCTTAGTTTGGAGGCAAGGGAGAGAGCATCAGTCTATATCAGACCAGTAAATCTGGTCTTTTTTTTAATTTATAATTTTGCTCTGTCTAGTTCTTTCTTTTCTTTTCTTTTTTTTGGGGGGGGCATCACTGCTCTCCGGTGGTGGGAGTAGGAGGCCCAGCCCCACCGCTGGAACTGAACCTCCATCCCAGTGGGCCGCAGTCCCGCGCACAACCACTGTGCCACCGGGGCTCAGCCCGTCTAGTTCTTTCTACTGGGGCATGATCAGAGTGGTAGCTGGGCACCACCTAATTTTTCGGGTCTTAGGATAGTGGAGGCTGCGGGTCTCAGGATAGTGGAGGCTGTGGCTCACGTGTTGTTAGTCCTATTTTCTATACTTTTCTCTGCTCCAGACAAGGAGAGACCAATAACTGCATCTTAGCTGGTTACTCACAAGCTTTCAAGACCTCAGTCATAACTTATCAAACCAGGATGTAAAATATGTCTTTGGAGGCTGAGCCCTGGTGGCGTAGTGGTTGTGTGTGGGACTGCGGCCCACTGGGACGGAGGTTCAATTCCAGCAGTGGGGCTGGGCCTCCTACTCCCACCACCTGAGAGCAGTGATGCGCCCCCCCCCCCAAAAAAAATGTCTTTGTGGGTTATGTTATGCCAATTGATCCAGATGCGTCCCAAGACACATGGGCTTAATTTTAACTATTTACTAATAAAGTTATGTTTTAAATACACATAG